>PITA01002406.1:0-162229 GCA_004023965.1 Spilogale gracilis | reverse complement strand
GAAGCTTTTTATTTTGATGAAGTCCCAGAAGTTCATTTTCGCTTTTGTCTCCTTTGCCTTTGGAGATGTGTCTTGAAAGAAGTTGCTGTGGCCAATGTCAAAGAGGTTACTGCCTATGTTCTCTTCCAGGATTTTGATGGATTCCTGCCTCACGTTGAGGTCTTTCATCCATTTCGAGTTTGCCTTTGTGTGTGGTGTAAGAGAATGGTCTAATTTCATTCTTCTATACGTGGCTGTCCAATTTTCCCAGCACCATTTATTGAAGAGGCTGTCTTTTTTCCACTGGATATTTTTTCCTGCTTTGTCAAAAATGATTTGCCCATAGATTTGTGGGTCCATATATGGACTCTTCACTCTGTTCTATTGGTCTATTTCTCTGTTTTTGTGCCAGTACCACGCTGTCTTGGTAATCACAGCTTTGTAATAAAGCCTGAAGCCAGCTAATGAGATGCCCCCAGCTTTGCTTTTCTTTTTCAGCAATTCCTTAGCAATTCGGGGTCTTTTTTGGTTCCATATAAATTTTAGGATTGTTTGTTCCAACGTTTTGAAGAATGTTGGTGGAATTTGGTCGGAATGGCATTGAAAGTATAGATTGCTCTGGGCAGTATAGACATTTTGACAATGTTTATTCTTCTGACCCATGAGCATGGAATGCTCTTCCATCTTTTTGTGTCTTCTTCAATTTCTTTCATGAGTGTTCTGTAGTTCCTCGAGTACAGATTCTTGACTTCTTTGGTTAGGTTTATTCCTAAGTATCTTATAGTTTTTGGTGCTATAGTAAACGGAATCGATTCTCTGATTTCCCTTTCTATTTTTTCGTTGTTAGTGTATAAGAATGCAACTGATATCTGCGCATTGATTTTGTATCCTGACACATTACGGAATTGTTGTATGAGTTCTAGTAGTTTGGGGGTAGAGTCTTTTGGGTTTTCCACATGGGGGATCATGTCATCTGCAAAGAGAGAGAGTTTGACTTCCTCTTTGCCAAGCTGGATACTTTTATTTCTTTCTGTTGCCTGATTGCTGTTGCTAGGACTTCTAATACTATGTTGAACAGTGGTGAGAGTGGGCATCTTTGCCTTGTTCCTGATCTCAGAGGAAAGGCTGTCAGTTTTTTCCCATTGAGGATGATATTCACTGTGGGTTTTTCATAGATAGATTTTATGAGGTTGAGAAATGTTCCCTCTATTCCTATACTTTGAAGAGTTTTGATCAGGAACGGATGTTGTATTTTGTCAAATGCCTTTTTGCATCAATTGAGAGTACCAGGTGGTTTTTCTCTCTTCTCTTATTGATTTGTTCTATCACATTGATTGTTTTGCGAGTGTTGAACCACCCTTGCATCCCTGGGATAAAACCCACCTGGTCATGGTGGATAATCTTTTTAATGTATTGTTGGATCCTGTTAGCAAGGATCTTGTTGAGAATCTTGGCATCCGTATTCATCAGCGATATTGATCTGAAGTTCTCCTTTTTGATGGGGTCTTTGTCTGGTTTGAGGATTAGAGTGATGCTGGCTTCATAGAAAGAGTCTGGAAGTTTTCCTTCTGTTTTATATTTTGAAAGAGCTTCAGGAGAATAGGTGTTATTTCTTCTTTGAATGTTTGGTAGAATTCCCCAGGGTATCCGTCTGGTCCTGGACTCTTGTTTTTGGGGAGGTTTTTGATCACTGCTTCAATCTCATTACTAGATATAGGTCTATTCAAATTGTCAATGTCTTCCTGTTTCAGTCTTGGTAGTTTATAGGTTTCTAGGAATGTATCCATCTCTTCTAGGTTGTTAAACATATTGGCATATAATTGGTGATAGTAATTTTTGATGATTGTTTCTATTTCCTTGGTGTTAGTCGTGATCTCTCCCCTTTCATTCATGATTTTATTAATTTGGGTCTTCTCCCTTTTCTTTTGGATTAGTTTGGCCAATGGTTTATCAATCTTACTGATTCTTTCAAAGAACCAGCTTCTAGTTTCGTTGATGCATTCTACTGTATCTCCAGTTTCTGATTCATTCATCTCTGCTCTAATCCTTATTATTTCCCGCCTTGTGTGGGGGTTGGTTTAATTTTTTGTTGATTTTCCAGTTCTTTAAGGTGTAATGAGAATTGGTGTATTTGGGATTTTTCAATTTTTTTGAGTGAGGCTTGGATGGCTATGAATTTCCCCCTTAGGACTGCCTTTGCTGTATCCCATAGGTTTTGGATCGATGTAACTTCATTCTCATTGGTTTCCATGAAGTGTTTAAGTTCTTTGATTTCTTGATTGATCCACAAATTCTTGAGCAGGATCGTCTTTAGCTTCCAAGTGTTTGATTTTCTCCTGAATTTTTGATGGTGGTTGAGTTCCAGTTTCACTGCATTGTGGTCAGACAATATGCAGGGAATAATTTCAATCTTCTGGTATCGGTTGAGCCCTGATTTGTGACCTAGTATGTGGTCTATTCTGGAGAAAGTTCCATGTGCACTTGAGAAGAATGAGTATTCTGCTGTTTTAGGGTGGAATGTTCTGAATATGTGTATGAGATCCATCTGGTCCAATGTGTCTTTCAAAGCTCTTGATTCTTTGTTGATTTTCTGTTTAGATGATCTGTCCATTGCTGAGAGTGGTGTGTTAAGATCTCCTACAATTAATGTATTTGCATCAATATGATTCTTTATTTTGTTTAACAGTTGGCTTATGTAGTTGGCTGCTCCCACGTTGGGGGCATAAATATTTACAATTGTTAGATCTTCTTGATGTATAGACCCTTTAAGAATGATGTAGTGTCCTTCATCAGAATTTGTGTTTCTAATAAAGTCTCAGGCAGTGCTGATGACTCAGTTCACAGACCATACTTGGAATGGTAACAGGCTAAACTTATTAAGTAAGAAAATAAAGCCCTACTTTAAAAAGCAACTGCAGTTGGCATTACTTGCACCTCAAGAAATTATTAACTGATTCACTTGCTAGGTCCACTTATTGCTGCTTCATGCACACCATTTATTCTAGAAAGAGGTATGGAGATCAGTCTAATTGAATGCACATGAAGGTGAGGCAGCATTGGTGAGATGGTCAGAAGTGGTTGGGAGTCTCCCATGCCTGGAATGTTGGCTTGTCCCTTGTCTCTTCTACATGCCTCTTCCCTTGTGGGAGGTGATGGGTTATGTGAGAAGAGAAGAGTGGAAGAGTTTGAAGGTGATCTTTCAAAACAAAGAGTTAATAGCTACAAAGTCCTCACCTACTACTGAACGAGTCAAGTGTTATAGGTATAAGAAAAAGTGTCCGTGTTCTGAAAACTTGCATCAAAAGCTGCAGAGTTTAATGTCCAACAGCAAAGTGTTGGATACAACTTGGATATCTCCTAAAAAATGTTTCCACATCCTCTGTCTTACCTCCTGGTTTGTCTTTGGAATACACAGAGCTTGGTTTTGAAGCCCTTTCTCCAAGGATTAATTGAATCAAGATCAACCCTATCTGGAATGTACATTTAATACTTTGGGATGATGTCAGTAATATATGTAAGAGATTTTTATATTAGATAACTACTCATTAAAAGTCAATCCTTTCCTCCAGGGTTTAAAATAGAAAGTATTCACCTTTTGCAAATGAGGATAGTGAAATTTACTTTAACTCATGCTACAATGAAAACTGGAAGAAAGGGAATTGCTCACAATACAATATAACTCCACCAAATTTGCATAATTTAGGCATAAAATGTAATACCCTGCTCACACTCTTTTGTCTTGAATGAAATTGGTTTTCAAGTAATGTGTGGGGAATCATAACCAGCTTTAGCAAAATGGAGAATGTCAGAAAGCAAAAGTTCCTATGAGCCCAGGAGGCACTGCCGAAGTGTGAATCCAGGGTTCCACAGTTTTTTAAAAAAGTTAGTTTTGTGGTTTACTGCAGACTTAACTGGAACATTGAGGCCATATGTGTGTTTTGTTTTGTTTTGTTTTTGCTATTGAATGGAGTAATTAACCAATTGGGACCTCAAGACAATCTTTTTTTCTAGATTTCTTAAAACCATTGAGTGATCACTATTCTAAGAATATTAAAATTATTACCTAAATTCTTGTAACTCCTTCTTTCCAAAGAGTACAACATTCTTCTTAAGTATTTCAAAAGATTTTCAGTAACGTAGAGTGAAGCTGAGGAGGAGTTCCACTAAACAGATAATGCAACTGAGGTTCAGAAGAGTCATGTGCATTGCCCAAGGCCAATTGTTGAAGTGTTACTAGAATTTAAGAGCAGAGAAACATTCTGAAGCATGTCCTAGGAATTGGGTCTTTTATCAATACAGATAGTGTAAAAACCCAGAGAATCACAGCATTGGTCTCAAGGAGCATTTTCTTTTGTATGAAGTTAAAAGTTGCCACTTTGTGTTCACTTGCTAGCTATGGACATTCACTCTCCCTTTTTTGTCTTTGAAATGGGGATGATAGCTTATTTTTTCTGAGATTTTAATGATAGAATAGTATAAACACCGATACTGTCTTATAGCTTTCTGTTGCAGACACACACACGGTTTTTGACGCCAGTTCTCTTCAAACTTGAGTGTCAGTCAGAGAGTAGAGGCTCTTGAAAACGCGCTCCCTGAATGTTTGACTCAGTAAGTGTGAATGGGGCCCCAAATTGGAATTTTTAAGACGTTCTCAAGTACTGTTCTTTGAGAACCACTGTTCTAGCCCATGCCCATTCTCCACTTTTCTCTTTTTGGTAGGTTTGATAATGTTTTCATTTAGAAAAAAGCAACACAGACCTCAATGCCCCAGGATTTCTTGCACCTGGTGGTGGCCACGGAACCTGTTGCGGAGATATCACATCTGCAGAGCAGGGATTCCTGGAAGCTGCCGCTCAGCTTACACCTGCTTCTTTGCCATTTGCTCTCTTCCCTTCATATTTCTTCTAGCCTGGAAAGGGTATTCTAGTCAGAAAGTAGAGCGGCCATGTTATGACCATGAACCAGGAAGCCTTTTTGGGTAGGGAAACAGGAATATTGACACATCAGTTCTCGAGTGGCTGAAGAAGTCCTTTAGTGCTCACCTCCAAACTTCTGTTTTGTGAGACAAAATGGCTATGTGGTTGCAGTGATGGCAATTCCCGACTGACTTATTTCTCACACATACACTTTTGGACTGTCTATTTAATAAAAGTAGAGTTGAAAGGAAAAGAGTGATTGGCATTTATTTTAAATGATGTATACATCCTGTGCCCCAGAGTTCTTTGAGGGCAGTGGGTGGCTGTGACATGCAGAATAGATGCCATCTGGGCCCTTTGTATTGACAGGGCATACTGTGCTGGGGCGACAGCCTCTGAGAGGTAGTTAAGATAAATGACGTCTCCTTACCTTTTACCCCTAGAGACCACAGTGTCATTCTGCAGCCTGAAAGGCCATTTGTAAAGCTCACAGAGTTGCCTCAGCCATTAAAAAAGAACAAAAATCAAAAGCTAAGCTCTTTCTCCAAGGAAAAGACACAACTGTGGATGGTCTCTGTGCTGTTCTGTGATTCCCACCCACTTATTCTACACATGGGACAGAAACTACCTCTCTCCTGGCATTCAGCCAACAAGGACTTTACTTGTCTTCCCTTTTTGAATTGTCTTACTGTTTCCCCTTTACCTTTCCTCCATGTATTTGGAGACAAGAATGGGAACAGCTCATACTGATGCATGTAAGGGTTGAGGCACACACACAAGAATGGATTTTGCTTTATGAGCAGCTCATAAAAAGAGATAAGTTGTTATTTGCTTTTTATGCATGTAGGAAAAGGGGGCCTGAGCTAATAGTACTTTCTGTAGAGGAGCTAGAAGAAATTCAGGGTGTATACAAATTTAATGCAAACTACAAATCCAAGTGTAAATATTGGTTTCCTTCCAGATTTTCAAGATTTTAGGAAAAAAGAAAAAAAAAAAACAGATTTCCCTTACTTGTAATTCTGCTGATGGAAACAATCCTTCCACTCTTGAAAAGTGAATGGTATTAAAAATGGAATATATACGTTTTGAACTTGACGGTGTTTAAAATTAAGAGCGGAAGCTTATCTTTGGTTTGGAACATAGCATGTAGTGTATTGCACACTTTGGAGTACTATTTTTTCTTATAAATGTGGTCCAAATCCCTTATTCTAAAGAAAAATGAAAGACCTGATTGTCCTTTTGTAATTCAGCACAACAAAAATTCCCCTTTATCCAGTGTGTACTCTACTATAAATTTCCTTTTAAATCAAGATTACACTTATATGATGAAAATAATAAGAGGAAATTGTAGATAATAATATGTTTTACCTTATCTTCTCTGTAAAAGACTATGGCAGTATGCACACAGCTTTTCCCTTTGCAAAAATAAGATGCTGGGAGCATAGATGAGAGAGAATTCAAGAAATTAGTGATTGGAATGAGTCTTTTTACTCTTTTAAAAATAACAATAACCACTAATATCTATTGAACACTCACCATGTACCTGGTACTTTATGTATTTTAATGCATTTAATAATTATAGCATTGTCAAGAAAATGCTCTCATTATTTCCGTTTCTCATATGAAGGAATTGGGGCTTAAAGGAATGGGCCTCTGATTGCACTGTTATTTGGTTGGAGGCTCAGAATTGTACCTTGGGCCACTATTCTTGAACCTTTGCACTTAACTTAGTAGTGTATCAGTTAGCATCTGCTCCATTGAGTTTCCCCAAAACCTAGAGGCTTAAAACAGCCATTAACTCAGCTTACAATTTTGTGGGTCAACAATTTGGACTGGAGGACCTGGCTAGAGGAAGTGGGAGGAAGCCCAGGCAGACCTAATGACAGAGCTGAGGTCAGAGGCTTAATTTCTCTCCTCGTAACAATCGAAGGAAACCTTTATTTGCTTGACTGAGCAGATGTCTCATGTAACACCTTAAGGAAAGAACTACACACCTGAGCTGTGACCTTTGGCAGGTGACACCCAAGGACATCCCTAGATGTAGATGTGCAAAGAAAAAAGAGGTAGAATAAAAACACAAAGGCAAGATACTCTTAGAGTATGTGTAGTATTTAAAATTCATTCACTGACTTGCTTGTTGCTGACCTCTATCCAAGCAGTGCTGGGTGTTGGTAGAGAATGCGCAGATGTGGTCCTCTGACATTTGGGGGCATGTAATCTTGGAGAAGGAGTTCCGAGCCAGTAAACACTTAGACCAATTACCACTTGTGATACATGTTAGGCATGAAATAGAGTATTAAGATAGAAACTAATTAGAGGAGGGTCTATTTAGATAAGTTGGCCTGGAGAGAGATTTTGGAAAGGTGATAATGAAGTTGACATCTGAATGTTAAGAAGAATACTGCCATACAAAAAGAGAGGGAGCAGATGTGGAGATGGAGATGTGTGTGTGTGTGTGTGTGTGTGTGTGCAAACAGCAGTTACTGTATTTAGTGCAAGGCTAAGGTAAATGTGCAAATATGAAAGTTATAAGTGCAGGTTTTCATGTTCAAGCTCAGTGATGAGACTCCCCTCTAACTCTTCCCATTTCTTTAAATGCTACCTAAAGAATCTCATAATCATGGAAGGAATTGTACCCAGCTGCTGCTCTGTAAAGATAAGGAGGAGTGCTCATTGTAGGTGGAGTGGAAGAGCAATAGATGGGGAGTAAGATTTGTCTTCTCATCTTGGCTTTGACCCTGATGTCCTTGGCAAGGACATTCTGCTTACTAGAAATTAGTTGCCTCATTTGTAAAAAGAGTGATCCCACCTAGGTGACAGTGATGTCAATTCTGACTGGTGAGTAAGTGTTCTGTGGGAAGAGAAATTTGAGGCCCTTTATGATCTCTGTGGTCAAGAATTCTGTAATTGATTAAGGATGTCTGCCCTGGAATTAGGAATAGTGTTGTGTATGTGGTGTATCTGTCATTTCCTAATGAACCTTCCCTTTTCCTTCAGAATGTTTTCTGTGACTTTTAGCTAATTGGGAAAATTTTGCAGCTTTCCAGTTATTTAGTTCTTATATTTAAAAATGTAGCAGTAATTGAAAACAATCAAGGAGGGGGCTAAATACATCAAAACAGTACTCTGCACACTTGCATCGAAGGGTTCAAACACAGCAAATTGTGCACGGGAGGGAAGTGGATTTGTACTTCTCTCATTTATAATATTATTAGTGTGACTGATATACAAAGACCAGTATTTCCTGAAATTCATAATTTGCCCTATTCCTCCATGAGCTTTGTGTTTCCCAGAATAATCATGCTGATCCATTTCCTTAAAAATGTACTGAATGCTTAAGTGCTCATTTTGCAAGGGCAGCAGCATAATTGGACACAGTGGGGAAACATCAGAGAAGCGGTTTGCTTCCTAAGGAGAGGAGAATGTGGTGTGAGTCGCGGCCGGATGGAACGTCACGCCAGGAGGGACCCCATCTCTGCACCGTGTCACTGTGTGGAATGCTTAAAGTCTATTTATGGAATTAGGGCTCGGGGACAAGGGCTAATTCTCAGCTGAATGGAGGGCTTCCCTGGGTTATAAAATGCATGTTCTTTTGAATAATGGGACTGAATGGGAGTAGAATGTTTCAGTATTTTTTTCCCAATGTTATAGCTCTTTGGCAATACTGGTGATTTTACAACTGAATTTCATCTTCATAAAATTCTGGCCTGTATGATCGTTCTTCCCCCCACCTTGCCTCTTAAGTAGCCACTTTCAAAGCATCCCTTTCTTACCTTTGAGACTGGCTCTCTTGTTGTACAGGTATCCATACCTATAGTCTTAGCTTTAGAAACTAGAACAAAGGATTGAGATCAGAGTCCTTAAGTCAAACCACATTGGAGGGTCATACTCTACTGTGTGCCTGTGTATTTCTGTGTTTCCCTCAAGCCTCTTCTCTCTCCTTTTCTAAAACAGTTCATTAATGTAGTGACCTTGGGGTCTGGTCAGAGTTGCTTCCCTGCAATATCTATCTGAGATCAACTTGTTAGATGTTAGCAGTGCCAATTATGGGACAGGACTCCTTCATATTTGACACCCACAAGTCTTCTGAGTTGAGGACACAGTATTAATGCCCTTTCCAGGAATCAGGCTTTGGAAAAATCTCAATTTGGTCAAGGTAATCATGCTGCTTGAAGCAGGGTGGGGGGCATTCCCATTGAATGCTGTGTAGACTGCTTAGCATGTGTGGGATGCTGATAGAGACCTACCAGGGAAATATACATAGTTTACTGTAGAGGGAGGGAGAGGGAAGACAGAAAATGATGAAGTGTGGGCCAGATGGCAAAGTATGTCATGTATCATGATTGAGTTTGGATTTTGGACTTCATACTGAGTTCACCTGACATCAGTGTTTTTTAAGAAAGACCCTTTTAGTCACAGTTTAGAGGGTAAGTAGGTGAAGGCCAAAGCCAGAGGGAAGACAAACAGGTAAAGCCTTCTTTCTGTTGACTTCCTCAGTTCCATGCTTGGCATCGCCCTGGGCCAAACCACCCTCTCCCCTTGTGTGGACAGTTTTGGTGAACACCTGATGAATGCCTGCTCCCACTTGTCCCGAGTCCTGCACACTGCAGCCAGAGTAACCCTGTCATGTCACCCCGAAAGCGACTGCTCAGGGATCAGGTGCTGGCATTGCTCTTGAGTAAGGGACAGAATTTCGTCCTGTGGCCAGCCCGACCTTTCAAGACGTAGCGGGTACCAACCTCCCCACCATCTTGACCTTCATTTCTGTCTGTTTTCCCTGTTCTCACCCACTACATGTTGTTTGCTCTCACAGAACTTTTCTCAACCCATCATTCTCCTACTGCCTTCACCATAAAATTACTCAGCCTGGTTAATCACTATTTGCTGCCACTCTTTCCTGCTCAGGGCCACTTTGGGGAAGCTCGGTTTTCCTCCTGTCTGCTGCCTGCTCCCTGTCATGATACCAGGTCTCTTTCCTTTCTAGAATTCATCTCAGTTGTAAATTTATGTTTATTTATATGAATCTTTGATTGTCATCTATCATTCCTGCAAAATTGTAAGCTTCGTGAAGGCGAGTGTTATTTTTATCAGCTGGTGACATATCCTCCCCCTCACTTAGTACATTTTCTTATAAATAGTAACATTCAGAAATACTTTTGAGTGAATGGAATTGGGACACTGGGGATCTGGGTAAAGGCATCAAGATGAGGACTAGAAAAATGGGATGGATTTGTGGGATTGGTAGTCTCTATTTCCTAAATGATACAGAGAGTATTTTGGTTTTTACCTGGGTGACTGGGGTGATGGCAACATCCACAGCATTCTGTTTTATCCCTGAAATGCAGGGGGTACAGCGTTATAAATACAAAATGAAACTTTAACCAGAGAACTCCTCAACAACATGAAATGCGTAACCAAGTTTTGTATTTACTTTCTCTCTGTTTGATCCATAACAATGGCAGTCATTAAGATCTTACCGGCAAGGGTGTCTTTATTATGAACACATCTTCCTATAGGTTTTTTTTTAAGTATTCTCTCTTTGTTATCTTGTGAATACAGAAGGGTGTTGTTTTTGAGAGGCGAAATGCATGAAATTTTGGTGTTAGGAGATGGAAGTGCACCTTACTTACCCGCCATGAAAGATGTCAGTGAGAAAGAGCATGGGCAGTGCTGAATCCTTATTTGGCCAGGCCTGACCCCTCTAGTTCCAGCATTAACTAGGTAGCCTGGGACAGGTCACAGAGCCCATTTTCATCAGTTGTAAACCCAGAATGAGAATACTTGCTTTATAGGGTTGTTGGGAATTAGAAATACCATACAGTGCCTGACACTTAGAAGGCATCAAAATATTGCCTGCACAGTGATGGCTTTAGGTCGGTGCAAAACTTCAGTTGTAGTATATGTATGTCAAGGCATCTTAGAATGAAGTCTTTAATTTTCTTGGAAACTAAATGCATCCCTTTTGAAATTCCCTCTTCTGGCTCGCTCTTAATCCAGGAACCCACATCATATTACAAATACCTAGCAGCACATTTCACTGCATGCTAACTGCCTTCCTTTCTGATGTTGGAGAATTTAAATAGTGACTCACCTCACAGGATGCCTCCTGGCATGGTGAAAATCGCCAGAAGATAAAAGAAAAGATTTTACTGAGCTATGTTTTGATTTTTCCATATTTCCAATTTATATCCATAGCTTTCAAGACTCACATCAAGTGTTTCTAAGTATGTATTAGAGGTTCTCATCCCTGACTTCAAATTAGAATCAAGTGGGGAGAGTTTTAAAAACTGTCAAAACTTGGTCCCACTCTACACCAATTAAATCAGAGTCCCAGGAGTTTTATGCTCAGACATCCTTATTTTTCAAAACCTCCCAGGTGGGTGATTCTCATGCCCAATTACATATTAGAACCCCTGATGTAAATAAACCCTGTCTTTTTTAAAATTTAATTTAGTTTTTTGTTTGTTTGTTTGTTTTTAGAGAGAGAGGGAGAGGGAGAGCATGGGTGGGGTGGGGCGCAGAGGGAGAGAGGGAATCTCAAGCAGACTCCATGAGGGACTTGCTCTCATGACCCTGAAATCACAACCCAAGCTAAAATCAAGAGTCACTCAACTGACTGAACCACCCAAGTGCCCCTAAATAAAGCTTCTCTTCAACTCCACCTTCTATCCATACTCAGCCATATGAGGATATACTACTTTCAATCCCATATTACTTATTTGTGGACTGGAATTAATAGGATGAGTGACTGAATAACCCACTAAGTTAATAAATAATGCTCACCTTGTATTTTGCTTTGATCTTCAATCTACCCTAGTAAACTTAAGATCCTTCTTAAGGTCTGTATCAGGGTAATTTCTTGGATATCCCAGAGTGGCTAGCACAGTACCTTTGGTAGAGTACACAGTCAGGAAATGCCTGTCACATAAGTGAAAGATTTACAGTGAATACCTTTCACATGACAGAAAGATTTACAGAGTTCACCTGTTAAGAATAAACAACTCTTCTCTTCTTCCTGATTCTTACAAATTTTTCTTCCTGTGAATTTGAATGATAAACATTTTTCTACTTGTAATAAAACTATGTAGTTGAGCTGTCTCCGTGGGTACTAATTGTCCCAGAGCCTGTTGAGATAGTCCCATAGCTTATCTTGAACCATTGGCTCCCCAGATATCCATGATTGACATTGATGAATGGATAAAGAAGATGTGGTACACACACACACACACACACACACACACACACAAGTATTTCTCAGCCATAAAAAAGAAAGAAATCTTGCCATTTGCAATGATGTGGATAGAGCTAGAGAGTGTTATGTTAAGCGGGGAAAAAGTCAGACAAAGACACATACCATATGATTTCACTCATATGTGCAATTTAGGGAACAAAACAAATGAACAAAGGAAAACAAAATAGAGACAAACCAAGAGGCAGGGTGGGAGGTGTGTTAAATAGGTGATGGGGATTAAAGAGCACACTTGCTGTTGTGAGTACCAGTGTCGAATGTAAGTGTTGAATCACTGCACTTCACACTTGAAACTAATATTACACTGTATGTAAACTGGAATTTAAATAAAAACTAAAGGGGGAGAATAGGGAGAAAAGATAAGGAAGCATTGGCCTCTACCTCTTATTGGGCTCCAGCCCTGTATGGGGCATGGGGAGAACTATCTGAACTCTACGTCACTTCATCCAGGACATCGGAATGAGTTTCCCTCTTCTTGCCTTGTGTCATTCTAGACCCTCACTTAATCATGAAGCCTTGAACCCACCCATTTGACACACCTTTCAAACTTTCCATGATCTTATACTTTGGGGATCCAAACTTCTACCAAAACTTTACCCTAGACCTTCCCCCAGGGTAAACTTAGCTCGACCCCCCCCCCAAGCTGCCCTTAACTGCTGTTGACTTTATTTGTTGTGATTCCCACCGCACCCCCCAATGCTATTGCAGTAGAGAGGGATTTCACATTCTCAGGCCATCAGGGTCCAAGGTACACACAACTCAATCTCATTTGGATTTTGGTCAAACTCCAACTCTTTCTTGATTAACCTGAGTTTCACAGTGAGAAATATGCAAAAATATGCATTTTCTCCTTTTTCCTTTTCCTTTTGTACTGTAGGATGCCAGTGACATCTATTTGGTCATTGTACTTCACATTTTCTTTTGCTTCTGACTCACTCTGGTGCTTTTCCCTCCAGTACAATAAATGCTCCTTCTGACCACCTCCTCTGATCAACACTTACCATTCCACCATGAGGTTTATTGATGTAAATGTGCACACGACACCTTTCATACTATTCTATTTGAGAAACAAAAGCAAATCTCCATAGCCTTTGAATACAAACAATTAATGAAGAGAGATCCCAGTACCCCACCTCCACCGGAGAGAAGGAAATAAACAAATAAGGATATCTCCATTCAGACTGGGTACTATTGGGATGTCTAATGAAGCCATGTCTATTTTTTTTAAAAGTGAATTTAGCTTATAGATTGCTGGAATAATGCTACACAAGTCTTGCTGTCCACAGGGGTGGCAGACTTTTGAAACATGGAAGATCAAACATTCTGTGGTGAGCATTAAACATCCCTTTACAAGTGTGCCCATGGTAGTTAATAAATTGTCAAAAATAATAAGACAGCTGCCAAGAACAGAAGGTATAAAAAGCAAAAAAATAAAATCAGACATGACTGCTGTGGATCCTTCTGAAAGATAGTTTTCTATATAAGTAACTTCTATGAGCCACAGCGAGCTGTTCAATGGTAAAACCTACACTCCTTGCTCCTAAAGAGAGCAGTCGGGGAATTAGAATGCTCCCGAAGATAGGGAGTTAGTTAGGCTGCAGCTACAGGGTGGCCATTACATTAAGTAATTTAATGAACAGTGATACTGAGGAAATAAATCAAATGCAAACAATCAACACCAATCAAGGAAGCTGAGCATTTCAGGCACTTAAAACGTATTAAATGAGTGTTTCAATCACAGTGGGTACTTTTTCACAAACTCTCTTAATGAGCTAGCATCATTTTCGACAAAGTGGCCCATGCATGTAAATATGGTGATCTGAAAAAAAACCCGATGGTCCATTCACACACGAACACTATTAGGAATGGAAATTCTGCTGGGGGTTTTCACAGATAGGGTAAACAGCAGTAGGTGCATTGGGAAAGGTTAGTGAAAGTCAATCTTTGAAAAAAAAAACCATTAATATTTTGAATGTGGTGAAAAAAATAATTTCAAACATAGAATAAAATTTGAGGTCTAATTATAGGCAGCAATTCACCTCCCAGAGGCAATGATTTTTGTTTTTTCATGTATCTTCCGTAAATTTCTACTCATGTTTAAGCCCTTATGTAAGCGTTTCCATTTGTATATTTATTATGTTTACCTATATTATATGCATGTATAATTATCAATATTCTAATATTTATAAGTACATAAATAATATGACATACTATGTTTATGCATGATTTATATAGTTATATATACATATAGTTTATTCATAACCCATTATCTGGTACCTTGTTTTTGGTATATAATCATGTATCATGAAGATCTTCCTGTGTCAGACTATATAGGTCTATTGCATTCTGCTTAAGGTTTGCATAGTATTTTATTGTCTAAGTCTGTCATTTATGTAACCATTCCCTTGAAATGTGTTTAGATTATGTCCAGTTAGGGAAACCATAGTTTTTTGAACACACACAGCAATAT
Source organism: Spilogale gracilis (assembly GCA_004023965.1). Lineage (NCBI taxonomy): Eukaryota > Metazoa > Chordata > Mammalia > Carnivora > Mephitidae > Spilogale > Spilogale gracilis. The sequence continues at coordinate 147,615 of PITA01002406.1, read as the reverse complement.
ATATATATACACACACATTTGAACATACAGTTGGAGTAATTTGCGATTTTAAAAGATAAAATACTTGCATTCCAAGTTTCCAAGTGTACATACACACACACTCTTTCCAGTTTACATGTATTAGTGTTGTATCTATATTATAGACTATGAAACTGAAGAATAGAGAGGTTAAGCAATTTGCCAGAAGTCATATGTTCAAAGAATGTGTGTATCTTGACATGTTGGGGAAAATGTTTTTGTTTTGTTTTGGTTTTGTTTTTTTTTTTTTTTAATCAAAAGGGGTATCTGAATTGTTAAACTTACTATTAGCGCCAGCACAGAGTAAAGGTGGATATGCCTACTTCAATAAGGGCCTTATGACACTCTTATTAGTAGCTATGCTTGGAGAAATGTTTATATGTATGTATTCATTCATTCTTGGGAGGAAGCTTTTCCATTTGAAAATATCAAGTGAATTAGCAGTGTTCTGTCCTTATATTCCCACTGAACATCTTCACATCTTTGAAGAGATTGCATTCTTTATGCTTTCAGGGGACTTTAGTTGATTTGGGAACAATAAAAGTATTTTGATTTTCAGAATTCCAAATGCTCTTGGAGGCCTGGGAAAACAATTGGAAGGTTCTTCCAATTACACTAACTGTAGGCACATTTATATGAGGTGACTGCTGTTTAATCTTATGGTTTACAACTGCATTTGCTTTCCCACCCCAACTTTCTCCCCTTGCCATCTCCCAAGCAAGGTGCGTGCTCTGTAGTCTTCTCTTCTTCAGGAGGTAGGACCTGTCTCTTCCTTTCCTTGTGGAGTTGGGTGGGTGGACCCACCTGATTCAGAAGTGGCACATTACTCAGGCCTGATCAGTCAAGGCATCCCAAATACTGAAGTCAGTGAATGGCTCAAGGATGAGTACCAGGTCCATTATAGGCCTGTGAAACTCAATTTAGAAAATGCTGGGGAAAGTAGTGCCTTGACTCACCTGGTTAGGAGTTGTGAACATAGGAACTTGGAATAGCTGTGGGCTCAGACCCTGCTGAAGATGAGAGACAGTACAGAGTAAAGCAGATGCAAGAGATGGAGGGAGAACAAGCCTGGGTGTCACGGTACAAACCCCTGTGTTGGAGCTCGTCTCTATAACTGGATGTTTCAGGTGTGTAGCCAGTAAATGCCTTCACTCTGCACCCTGCCAATGCAATCTGACGTAGGTTTTCTTGTCTCTTTGGAGGCCTGACTTACACACCCTTCTACCACAGAGTTAGCAATGTGTCCGTGTATCTAGTCAATTAGTCAACATTTTTTACTTTTTAATATAAAAAAATAAAATCTGTTACCTCACCATCTACCCTGATCTACTCTTTTCTCTACACTCAAAGTTATTTTACTAAAATTCTAATTTGGTTATGTCCCACCCTCTATCAAAAAATGCTGGTGGTCTGTCATTTTCTGCAGAATGAAATCTTCATATTTTAGTGTGGTATTCAAGACCCACAGGTATCTCTGGTCAACCCAGTCTTCAAGTCCTGGTGCCTGCACTCACTTCATGCAGTCTTTGTTCCAAGGAGATCAGAGAATGCCCTCTCTCCTACAAGATGGCCTGTAACTTCATAACTTTTTGCCTTTGTTATGCTGTTTCCTCCTCAGGGGCTGTGTTTCTTCCCAGTATGCCTTGGCACATCACTATCTCCTCTGGTTAAGTGAATGCTCTGTTTTCAGGAGCTCTGGAGTCTTTACCATCCCTGACAGTATGATATTTATTATATTTGATCAGAGACAGTTATTCATCTATCTTCCTCATACCCTTGTTTAAGGGTTTCTTGGCAGCAACTGTGTCTTCATTTTTGGGTCCCTGGGGTATGTGACATGCTGAGTCAGAGCAGGAGCTAATGATGTGAATGAAGTCATAAGTAAATGAATGATTGAATGAATGATGCACTTTTACTTTCTGGGTTCATGAATATAAACAGAAATGATTGCTTTCCTTTTTACTTTATTGTACTATCTTGTAGGTTTTCACTGTTGCAAAAAGAAAAAAAAATTTTTTTGACAGCTGTCATGAGGATTCTTTTAATGCAATCTGGCACTAAGTACCTTGCCAGATACATTTTCCTTGAGGACATTGATAATGGCTTTTTATGGTTAAGCTCCCTCTAAGGCTATGTACATGCATCAATGATTTCATTTTTCATTTATCTATTCATTGACTTTTATTAAGCACTTCAAAGAGTCCAGACCCTGAACCAGGTGACAGCAGACCCAAGACAGTGAAAGCATACTTTCTACCTCTAGGGATACGACAGTCTTCAGCCTAACACCCATGAGCTTTTATAGTTGGTTCTCTTTACTGCCCTGCACATACACATAATCATCACTACTTATTAATAACTTCCTGTCTGTCTTATGTACACCCTTGATGGCTCTCCTAACAACTCTGAGAAATATCAGAATCCTTATTTTATGGAGGCATAAGTAGAAGCTCAGAGAGCTGAAGTAACCTGACCAAGCACTTAGAGCTACTCAGCAGTGGAACTGTCATTTGAACCATCATTTACTGATGCCAAAGCCACCACACCATAATGTCTTTCCATGGGCGTGTCCTTCTTTCAACAAGATTTCTTAGGATATGGGGCATCTCTTGCTTATTTTCATATAAAAATTTTAAGCTCTCTCATGTCCACTGAAATGCTTATTTCAACAAAAAAATTTCAGCAAAAATATTCTTAGAGGTCCATGTCTATATTCACATTTTTAGTATCTGTATTATCAGAATATTTTGATTGCAAGTAATGGAAACATAATTCATACTATTTTTAAACAAAATGGTGTAAAAATAAATCCAAATGATAATGGAATATAGTGGATAATGGAGTTGAGGAGATTTTTGTGTTAGCCTACAAAATTGAATAAATAACTGTAGGAATGGGGATGTTGGAGACTGGACTCAAGCTTTTGTGACTGGAACCAATGACTGAGAACCAAGAGGACATTCTCTTTTTTGCATTCAGCTTGCATCTCCACTTCTCTCTACCTCTTGGTGGTTTGGCAGTTTCTTCTGGTAAAGATAAACTTCCAAGGAATATTGCACAGGCAAATCCAACATTTTTTTCTTTTGAACATCATGATCTTCACCTTCCCCCAGAAGCATGGGGCCATGTTCCTTTGCAGCTGTAGCAGAAAAATCTCTGAGAAGAACCTCAGTTGGCTAGGCTTTGAACTCATCCTTCACCCAATTTCGGAGTCTGGCAAGAATTCTACTGTACCTGGAAGGTCTGTGGTAATACCTTTGGTTGGAATAGTAATTGGCTGAAGGAAAGTGGGGTGATTGCACCAAAAGAGAAGGGATGAGTAAATATGCCATAAAGTCGAATATTAAATGACACAGTCAACTCTAAAAGCTGGAGTTGGAATTTGTGCTAGTATAATTATGTGTACCATATGTAGAGCCCATTTGTCTCTCTCAGTTTATGTCTCTTCTGGAATCCTGTCTAGTATAGTATTTGCCACTCTTAAAAATATCCAGGTTTAGATGATAAGTGATATGGCCCCTCTAACAATCAGATGCAATATTTGAAATTGCAGTGGGCTTGAGGAGTTCATAATGGCCTTCCTTCCCTTGCTTTTAAGATGGTTCCAGGTATATGGTAGTCATCTAGTCTTCAACTAATTGGGAAATAATTTGGGACTGTAGACCAAGCATTGGTCTCAAATCAGAGAGTCATTTCTCTAGTTTTGACTTTGCCAGGTGGTCACTTATATGATTTGGAGCCCATCATAACCCCTGTCTGAGTCTCATCTATAAAATGGCTGAAATGCTAGAAGTCCTGTTTCCCTTACCAAAGCGTTAGGGAGAGGCATTTAGCTGATGCATGAGACAGCATGGTATAGACTATCCAGTTCTGTACTGTTATAATAGTAATAATAATAGCCAACATATATTTTGAATGTTTAGGCATTGCACCAACCTTTTGCATGAACTATGTCATTTTATCTGCAAAACAACCCTATGAGATATTTAGTATTATTTTCTCTATATTAGAGATGAGAACACTAGAGCATAGAGAAGCAAAGATACTTGCCCAAAATCATACAGCCAAGACTTGGCAAAGCTCGGATTCAAACTCAGACCATGGTCGTTCACCACCAGGCAGTGTTGACTTACTTTCACATATGGAACATGTGCCTTTGTGTGTGTAAGAAAGAGGAAGAGAGAGGGGAGAGGAGAAGGACAGGGGGAGTTTTCTTTCTTGACTCTGTTGAGAAGAAGTAGCAGCCAGGTTATCATGAGGAGTAGCCATCCTCCAAGATGGCAGAGCAGACCAGCACTGGTTAATCATTCTGGGATGATCCCATATTGAGGGACATCCGTCCCTTTGTGCTCTGACATTGATGTTACTGTCAGTTGACAGTGAGCTTTATCATCAATCCCTTCAAGTACAAAAGGCCACTGTTCGGGAACTGTCATTAAAAGCAGTCTCTCTCTTTTTAGAAGCAGTCTCTCCTTTATTCCCTCCATAATAGGAGCCAGTGTACCAGAAGAGACTGACCTTAAGTTGAGCCTGTTTAGTTTGGAAAAAAAAAAAAGAATGAAAAAGAGAAATAGAATAGATTATGTTTTTAATGTATTTAAGATTGAGGCACAGAATTAGAATGGAGTTGGGGGTAATAGGAAATAGACGGCAGGTTGGGAGAAAGCAGAGGTGGCCTTGGGTTTTCTTTGCTTTTGGATAATGGGCATTTCTAGTTAAATCAACACAGTCTATTTCACAGCCTGTCTCCTGGTGATGTATATACTCTTTGGACAGGGTTGTGGGCTGCCTAAAGATCTCTTTTAGCCATAGGACATGGGTATAAATAAGCTTTATGTAGTCACAGCTGCTAAGGGTGATTATGGGTAGAGTGCATTCTAAAAGGATAGGGCAGGATGTTCATTGTTAAGGGAAAGGAGGGGACGGGGTAGATGCGGAAGGGAAGCAACAGGCAGAGTTCTACTGAACAAACTTCCTCCATGGTCTCTGTCACTTTTTTTTTTAATTTTTATTTTAATTTTTATTTTTTTTCAGTGTTCCAAGATTCATTGCCCATTCCCCACACCCAGTGCTCCATGCAGTAGGTAGCCTCAGTACCCACCACCAGGCTCTTCCATCCCCCCCCTCCAAGTCCCTCAGTTTGTTTCTGTATCCAAAGTCTCTCTTGTTTCATTTCTCTCCCTGAATTACCCTACTTCCCATTTACTTTCCTTCTCCTACTGTCTTCCATATTACCCCTTATGCACCACAAGTAAGTGAAACCATGTGATACTTGACTTTCTCTACTTGGCTTATTTCACTCAGCATAATCTCTTCCAATCCAGTCCATGTTGCTACAAAAGTTGGATATTCATCCTGATGGAGGCGTAGTATTCCATTCTATATATGTACCACATCTTCTTTATCCATTCATCTGTTGATGGGTACCTTGGCTCTTTCCACAGTTTGGCTATTGTGGCCATTGCTGCAATGAACATTGGGGTACATATGGCCCTTCTTTTCACGACATCTGTCACTTTTTAATGACCCTTTAGGTAGGTGATGTTATTGTAATCGAAAACAAAGACACCTGTGGTTGAGAAGTGACTCAGTATGGAAGTTAAGAACATGAACTTTGCAACCAGGCTTTCCAGGTACAAATGTAGCCTTTGTCACGTACAAGTCACACTACCAGTATGCAAGTTTCTTAACCTCTCTATGCCTTCTACACGGCTATAGCCCAGCCTGTACATTAGCTGTGAAGCTGAAATGAGTTGACACATGAAAAGAGCTTGAAAGAGTACTTGGCACATAGTGAGAGCTCAACCAACTTGAGCCCTTATTCTTATTTACATTTCATGCATTCATAGACACAAACAAGGCCACAGACAAGAACTGATCATTCTGAGTTTTGAGAGTGCTTGGAAGGAAGGTCAGTTGGGATTTAATTTTTCCCTTACACCATTGTCCCCTCATAAGGTTGATGGAAAAGACCTTTATGGGTAGGTAGCATTTGGGCAGAGAACAAACTGAGTAGCTGGAATTAGCTGAGGGAGAAGCATCCCAAATGAAGGAAATGGAAGGTCCTGAGGAAAGGAAAAGGAGCTTACTGTTTTAGAGGAGCTGAAAGGAACCAGTGTGGCTGTAGTACAATGAGCAGAGCAGGCCTGGTGGGCCTTGAGGAGAGGCAGGTAGACGGGGCCAGATCAGGCAAGGCCAATCATTTCAAAATAAGGACATGTATTTCATTTCATTTCATTTCATTTCATTTCATTTCATTTCATTTCATTTATTTTTTAAGATAGATAGATTTATTTATTTATTTATTTATTTATTTATTTATTTATTTGACACAGAGAGAAAGATCACAAGTAGGCAGAGAGGCAGGCAGAGAGAGAGGAGGAAGCAAGATCCCTGCCGAGCAGAGATCCCAAAGAGGCCTCGATCCAAGACCCTGAGGTCATGACCTGAGCTGAAGGCAGAGGCTTTAATCCACTGAGCCACCCAGGTGCCCTCCATTTTAAAAGATTTATTTATTTGAGGGATTGGGGTGCAGCAGAGACAGCCCTAAGCAGACTCTGCACTGGGTATGAAGCCCAGTGATGGCCCTATCTCACTACCCTAAGACCTTGACCTGAGCCAAGACCAAGAGTCAGATGCCCAACCAACTGTACCACGCAGGTGCTTCTGTCTTTCATTTTAAAGCACTGGGAAGCCACTGGAGATTCCAAGAGTGGCTTGCTCAGATTCACATTTGAAGTTTACTCTGGCTATGGAACAAAAAATGGCTTGTAGATTGGGGTTGAAAGACCCAAAGGGGTCTGTTGTTGTTGAATGCAGAAGAGGTGATGTTGACTTACCAAGGAGCATCAAGGTTGGATCACAGTCCCCAGCTTCCAGCAGACAAGGTCCGATGCTCTAGCTGTATGTTCTCATCATCATGTTTACTTTATTACATTCATTTGCAATTGCTTAATTGTTTTCACTAGTCTATAAGGTGAGGTCTTTTTGTCTTTCCTCTGCTTCTTTAGATGCTCAGTTTCTTGTCCATTGCCAAACTCTTAAAAGACATTCAGTGTTTAATGGATGAATAAGCACTAAAATATAGTGCTTATTGCAATGTTTATTTTTTGCAAGCCCATGTTATTAGAACATCAAGTGATCTACTTCATAAAGAGGAAGGTCATTGCTTTTGAACTTGCAGTGTTTGTGATGGGAGGTGGGATTCTAGATATCTTTGTGTCAAAGAAAATGACCAACACTGGATCTTGGACAGGGCAGAGGCACTAGTAATACATGGCTCACCTTTTTTTTTTCTGCAGCAAGATGTCCCCTTAGCTCCTTATCTGTGGGATCTCAACCAGGAGCCCTAGTTAATTTTCATGCAGAAGAAGCCTTTGAAGCCCAGGACTCTTTCATGCTCTGGGAAGATTTGAGAGGGGTCAGCCCTGTTTAGATTGGTTCTCTGCACCAGTCGGGGAAGCCTGCTGGCTATTCTCAGCATGGAGTATGTTGCAGGGAGGAGATGAGCAGGAAACAGACCAAAGAACCAGGGCACTTCCCAGCTTGAATCAGGCCTGTCTTGTGTGGATTCATTATTTTGTTGAAATTAATCCCCGAATGGCAGACATAGTATATTTGAATGTGAACTGACGGCGCATTTCATTGCCAAGTGAATGTGGTTTTGGATTATCCATCCTGGTTGATTGTCCTTGCCTCCAAACCCTTCCATTAGCACAGATAATTGAACTATACCTGGTTTTGTGTTTTTTTGTGTTTTCACACCCAATTTGATGTCCTTATGGCATTTGGTATGAGGTGGGGGTGTGCGATGATCTCGTCCTGCCAGCTTGCATTCACAATGGAGCTGGTGTAGTTTATAAAGCAATAGTGACTCTAGGTGTCACTTAATGAGAGCTTCCCACATTCCAGGCATTGTGCTCAGCCCTTTACCAGGATTATCACCTTGAGTCCTCATAACAATCTTACAGTAATACTACTAATAATACAAATAGCCAGTTATTTGGCATTTACTGTGTGCCAAGTGGTGTTCTATGTGATGGCATGTATTAACTCATTTATTCTTCAAAACAACCCCAAAAGCAATAACTCCTGTCTCCAGGAATGAGAGTCATGGATCAAGATCTGAATGGTATACTTGGTAATGAACCAGGTGGAAGGCTTGATTGACTGTGACATAGGTACCGCTATCATCCTCTTGTAGGGAGCTCAGAAAGGTTAACTTCCTTCCCCAAAGTCACACAGCCATTGTGTGCTAGGTCAGGAATTGAGCTCATTTTTTCTGTCTTTAAAGCCATTGCTTACTTTTACTTATAGCCACTGAGAACCAAAAGCAAGGTATTTATTACTGGCGGGTTTGGGACACTTGACACTATGACAGAGAAACCATCTTCCAGATTTTTATTGAAGTGTAATTTTACAATGATATTATGGCAGAGTTAAGTGTAGGGATCTGAAAATTCAGTTCTGTAGTTTTGGGGGAAGTCAACCTGAAGAAAAATCAAAGAGCTGCAGTTGGTCAGAAGAGCAGGATGTTATAGGATGCTCTTGCTTTGTTTTTTTTCTCCCTGCCAAAGTTTTGTTGTTATTGTTGCTATTGTTGTTTGTGAACTGTCTGTGCCCGTGCGTAGCCAGGAGCCAGCAGGACAACAGTGGCTTCGTAAATTTGCAATAGATATTCAGATAAAATGAGTACATAATTAGCAGGGAACAGCAGATGAGATTGTCTGGAAGATTTAAATTCTGCATAGGGAATTAGCAAGTAGTTCCTGATAACAATGACTTTCAGATGAGTATGAATGGGCAGCACAGGCCTAGCCCATGTAGACAGTTAATAATAGAATGGATTGTTCAAGAACAACAATTATTTTTATGTGCTTATTCTGTGACAAATAATAAGCTAGACATGTACATATATTGTATAATGTATTTCTTACAGTAACCCTGTGATGTAAGTACTGTTATTATCCCCTCTTACAGAGTATTGAATTTCTATTGAAGGGCCATGGCTACTCCCCCCCCCCCCCGAATCATCCTGCTCTCCCTCTCTATTATACACACATATCCCTCTAATAAATGGTAAAATTGGGATTTGAATTCAAGTGTCATCTGACTCCAAATCCCATTCTCCTAGAGGTCAACATTAGAAGTGTCAATGAAAAGGCTACTTAAAGCAGTCTCATTTATTTTCCACCATCTCTTATAATCATCATCATCAATTATCCTTCCAAAGTAGTCACATCTACTGCTGGTATACCACCTACTTTGGAAGCTGAAGTGGGCTACTCAGTCTCCATGCATGAACTCATGGGGAAGTCACCTATCTCAGATAGGTACCACTATTACTGTACCTGTGGCTTATATGGGAAAGCTGAGATGAATTTTCCAAAGTCATATAAACAGAGATTGTACCAGAACCTGGTCTCTGAACCCTAAGTTTGTACTTAACCACATGTTCTCTTGTCTCCAGGCAAAGCTAGCCAGAGGATTTGTGGGTGGATAGATAGATAAGTAGATAGGTAGATAGAGCAATTGATCAATATGTGAAGTATACTTATGTAAATACATACTTCTCCATCTACCTCTGTATTTACCTCTCTGTCCATCTGTCTAAATTTAGAATTCAAGACTGTGCTGCCATTCTCTTTCTTCTGAGTCATCTGACCAGCTCACTGCATTTGAAGCAGCATTGCACTTAACTCCTTGCTTACATTGGTATTCCTCTTCGTAGCAGCCCCTGTCACAATAGCAATTGGAATAAAACCCAAAGAGTAGTGCAGAGAATATAAATGGGTTATTTTTCTCTTCAACTCTGAGTAGGACAAAATTCTCATAAAGAACAAGGGAACAAAGGTTCCGTGACAAACATACACCAGGGGACTCTAGCTCTCTCTGATAGAGCCTGTGTAGCATAATGGAAAGAGAAATTTAGGATAAAAGAAATTCAATGAGAATTTTAGGTTGCCTTACTGGATGAAGGCTCATGGTCCTGTGCATTTATATGCATCATCGTTAATAGCACTTACTGAATATCTACTCTGTAAGCAAAGCTGTTATGTGTCCCCTACCTGTCCAGCTTATGACTTGGTGAGCATGGATGCATATGAACTGAAAAGATGTATTTAGAGAGAATTTTTATCTACTTATGTATCACCTACCTAAGTGGTTGTCTTTATCAAAATCAGGGAGGTCGTCATTAAAAGGGACTATACAGTGCCATTGTTGGAAATATGAGCTTTTTGAATAAGTAAAAACTTATTGTGTTAAATTAAAAAAAAATTAAGACATGAAGTGAAACCCTCTATTTTGAGAGGCAGAACAGTGAAGTGGTTGAATGTGGGCTTGGTTGTAATCCTGGCTGAGTTTGAAGCTTGATTCTAATGTCAAATGATTTGGGACAAAGTGAGTGACCACTCTTACCTTCAGTTTCTTTTTCCATAGAAAAGGAGTTCTTTAGTATCGGTGCACCCCTTATAGACTTTTGGCCCATATAATCCAACCTCTTTGCTGAATGTCAATCAAGTAGAACAACAAAAAGCATAATAGTTGTTGACAAAATAGCTTAAAACAGCTTGCTAATTTCTCCTGGGTAAAATATATATTAAAGCAAATTTAATTTATAATCTTCAGCAACATTCTTCATGTCCTGTTTTCTTTTCTGTGTTCTTGGATTTGTACTGTGTCACTACCTTGCATTAGCTGGGTCTAGTCTGTCCCACCACCACTGAGTCCTCAGCCCATTAACCCCCCACCTTCTCCCCACAGCCTATTATTCCATGTGTGGTTTGTCCTATTTCCGTAAGCCTGCCTATTCCTCCTCTTCCTCTTATTCTCAAAGTTCAGCATTGGCTGTGTTCAGGCACATAGATGAGCAGGCTAGGGAGGGAGATAAGCTGAACAACAAATCTGCTTACCAGTCGTGGAGGTGGGTGGGCCCTGGAAGTCACTGCCATATCAGTACCTTTTGTTTTAATCATCGTTTTTCACTCTTGCTTCTACTTGTCAAAGGCACATAATGATGCTCACATAGGCTCAGACTCTTCATTCCCAGAGACAGAAAAAGTCTGGCACTTGAGATGTAGCCACATCTGCAGGTTAATTCAGGGCCACCTTCTCCAAGGTTCTGATGGGATGGGCTCAATGTAGGAGGAGGGCTTATGGTTTGTGCAGCCAAGAGACAAGGCAAATGGTAGGGCAAGAAGAATGGAAGAAATGCAAGTTGGTGTGGGCTGTTACTCTGGTGAGGCTGGTGTTTGATGTGTGAGTAAGTGATGGTTTTGACTCTAAGACTGAGGAGGGCCATTTATTGGATGCATGGGTCTAGATGGGTTGGCAGTAGAAGAATATACCTTTCAGTGTCCTGGGAAGTTAGTCACCATGATGGCTTCCAAGGTCCACAGAAAGTCATCCTGGAAGGATGGATAAAATGGCAGCCAGGTAGAAAGGATTGTCCAATAAGGGATAGAGGCCAAGTCAAAGGACTGAGGCAGGAGGAGGCAGGTATCTCTCAGGTTAGGTGGGCTGAAATCCCTAGGCTCTCAAGAGCAGGAAGTTCATATGGGAGCAGTGGGACACAGGAGTAAATCAAAGAAGATGGTGAAACCAGATCATGTGGACAGTAAGAGCCAGATTCAGGCTTTGGATTTTATACAGGTTGCTGTTGTGAATTTTGCAATGTTTGTAAACCAATGTAACATTTATGTGTTTATCATAGGGGTTCTTGCCTTGGCACTATTAATATTTTCATCCAGACAATTCTTTGTTGTAAGACACTGTCCTCTGCATTTCAGGAGGCTTAGCTGCATCCTAGGCCTCTGCTCACCAGATGCTAGGAGCATCTCCCTCCATTTTACAACAACCAAAAGATGTCCCCAAATGTCACCTGGAGGAGAAAACCACCTTCAGTTGAGAAACCCTTGCTTAGGAAGGGATTGCTAACAGCAGTGAGTAGGATGGATAAAAGAAGTCGTGTGAGATCCTTAGCAGGCTGTAGCAAAAGCTGAGGGCGGTGTGATGACGGTATGTGCACCCCAATATATAATCCAGCTCCTTTACGGCCAGCAGGAGTACCATGGGTGTATGTAATAGCTGTAGGACAAAGAGGCCTGGGTTTGGGGGTATTTAGAAGGAAGTGCAGTTTTTTATTTAAAGGTTTATTTATTTGAGAAAGAAAGAGCAAGTGGGTGGAGGGGCAGAGTGAAAGAATCTTTCAAGCAGACTGCTGAGCATGGAGCCCAATGTGGGCAGATCCCACGACCCATGCGATCTTGACCTGAGCTGAAACCAAGAGTCAGATGCTCAACTGGCTGAGCCACCCAGAGCCCCCACATTTTATTTTTTGATATATTTTATTTTTCTGAGTTTATTAAGATGGTGCCACAAAGGAACTGTAAATTCACTCTCAGCAGAGATGTTAGCCAAATCTCTCTTTTCACCATCCAAATTAGAAGACAACATTAGCAACATATGATGTTGAGTTTCGGAATAAGATTCACATTGCCCTTATCCTGGCATCTTTTGTAACATTTTATTTATTTTTAAAACTCCTCAGAATTGTACATTTTTGTCTAGGTTCACTCAGTCTTCCACAGCCAGCTGGCCATTAAAGAAATTTAGAGAGAAAATTGCTGAAGCAACTATGCTCTTGTTTGTTTTGCATAATCAACCAAAATAGCCCCAGCAGTGATTATACTTGAAGTTTCAGATATACTGTCGTTCACCTTGACCCCATTTAGGACTATATCATTTACTCAGATTTTATTATCTGTCTCAAGCAAGAATTTCTTGTAAGAATGCATGTGTTTTTGATTTGTGTGTGTGTGTGTGTGCACAAGTATCCACTGATCAATTTTGTATCCTGTTCCCAAACAAATCTTCTTCAGTCACATCTCTACTCTTGTCACGCCTCTCCTCAAAAATTTTCAATGGCTCCCCGTTGCTTATCAGATCAACCCTAAGCCACTTAGTCTGGTGCTGAATGCTTTCCATGGTCCAAAAATGTTTTTCGGTCTTATCTCTCCCTACTCTGTTGTGTGCATTTCATTTTTTAACTAAGCTAGGTGAATTTTTAAAACAGTTGTAAAAAAAAGAAGAAGAAATGAGTGAATCAACAAGACTCCAAATCCTTTTAAAACATTAAATGAACAATAAGGAATAATGAGACATAGACTTTTCTTAAACTCACTTTCTAAATCAAAATTGTTGTTTGCTTCTGACAGGGCATCCGGTATTTAATTTTATTATGTGAGACAGGAAATCTAGAGCTGCACATTCCAAGTGTGTGCATTGATGAATTTTTCATTAATTACTCTGACTGAAATTGGATACAAGCCTAGCTTAGAAGATCACCCCTTGTTTATTTATTCAGTTCGTTATCCAGGTCACCTGCTATCCAATTAAATCCATCATTATTCCTTTGCTTTTGCTTGTTTCATTTGCAAAAAGGCTTTGTTTGAGGTCTTTTCGGTATCCTTCCTGCTCTCCTATCCTTCACACAGAGCGCAGTAACTGATCTTGTGAAAAGTTCAGCACCAATCACATCCCAAACTACTGAAGCATAGCACTTTCTTGACAAATGAATATAGACCCATCCACGTGTCTCCATTTCCACTTTTTAAAAAAGATTTTATTTATTTATTTGACATAGAGAAACACAGTGAGAGGGGGAACACAAGCAGGGGGAGTGAGAGAGGGAGAAGCAGGCTTCCCGCCCAGCAGGAATCCCGATGTGGGGCTCGATCCCGGGTCTCCGGGATTACGACCTGAGCCAAAAGCAGTCGCTTAACCAACTGAGCCACCCAGGCGCCCCCATTTCCACTTTCTTAAGTAAGCTTGTGCAAGAAGTAGGAAAAATATCTTTCTTCTTTTTCTCTTCTGCAAAGTCATTTTGCCTTCTGGATTTACCTGCATGTGTTCCCTTTCAGAATCTCTGGGTATGTACAATTTGAGACAAAAGTATCAGTGAAATTGGTGTTTTAAAAATATCTGATGAAAATAAGTCAGGTTCCCCCTTTTTCAAATCTCTGAGGATGGTCCTGTTTAAATATTCCTTTATTTTTGTGAGAAATGGACTTTAAGGTTTGCAGTTCTTGTAAACAGCTACCCCCATAAATCTGCAGGCTTTTGATCCTAGATACCCATTGCCTCTACAAAATCTGTTGAGCTGAGAGAAAGTTCTCCCGTTGAAAATAATGCTGCACTTTATATGCAGCCTGTATGCCATGACATTTGATAGATTGCCACAGGATTAAACATACTTTTCTTTGTCATTGCTGGACAGGGGCGATTTTGGTTTATGGATGCCCCAGATTACTTTCTACCTGCCTCTCACTTGAGTACGGAGAAGTTTCATGACCAAACTCCTCCATCAGATTCTAAATGACATGTGGTTGACCCCAATGTGTTTTAACTAGATTTTTAGATCTTTTAATTCCTTGGACATATTGGGACCCTGGTTTCTGGTCCCTCCCTGCAGATCTGTCTAGGTTTGATGGACTCTCTCTGAAAAGTTTCCCCTGAGAGGTCTTGCAGGCAGCATGAGGGCACTTTTTGCTTTTATGTCAGGGAAATTTTTCCAGTCCTAACTTTGGGATTCACATCATATACCTGTGACCTATCAGTCTTGTGACTGGGTGCGTAACACTTAATCACTGTGTATCAGTTTCCCCATCTTCATAATGAGGATGCTACAGCATGTACCTCTCAGGGCTTTGTGGGGATTAAGGGAATGATACATGCAAAGTGCTGATCCAAATACTGGATACAAGGTAAGTGGTTTGTGTCCTCAGGGTTATCACGTGAGTGATTGCTAGATACATACCTTCATAGAGGTTGAAGGACTTGTCAAGTCCCACAGCTCCAATCCAAACTGAGCATGTCCTTAATCATAGAGTGCAGTAGGATGTCATGAATTGTAACAGAAAGGAGTGGAATGGATTGGAAGGGGGTAGAGTGGAGTGTGGTGGAATTAAAATGGAAAGGAATAGGATGGAGTGGAGTGATACAGAGTAGAACCAGAATGGCAGGGAAACTAGCTCACAGATTTTAGTGAAAAGTCATGGAGAAACTATCAGATATCTGTACTGAGAAGCGTGCATCTTTTGAGAAAATGAAGATGACATTGCCGAACAGAGGAGTGATGTTAATTGTCCCTTGGGACCAGGACAAGATGTATGTCTGGGAATATATTAGAATTAAGAAAAATATATTTTTCTTCAAATGCTATAGTCAACTTGTGTCAAATCCCTGTACCAGAAGTAGAAATTATCCGGAATATACAATAGAACTTTAAACATACACACACAGAGATTCAAGTCCATTTCTGCACAGACTTGTGAACAGACAGCTGGGAGGAGTGTGGTTTCCACATTCCCGGTAGATGAGAAAAAAATTGGCAGCCATCACTTTCCTTCCAAAAGGCAGGGAAGCACTGGCATATTCCCATGGCTTGTGTTTTGCCAAAACTGATGTCTCTAGGTCCTGATGCTGTTCCCATATTTCAGCTTTTCTATCTTGTGCAGTGTTGTTTTTGCTCTGACTACCTACTGCCAAAATATGAGGTCAAAGCAAAAGCTGTTTTCAAACAATCGACTGTTCTAGCCTTTCTAGCCTTTCCCACATGTCAGATGACGAGTGTGATAGTCTCGGTGGCTCATGTGTGCAGTGTGAGAGTCATTCTGACCGTGGAGCAGACAAAGAGAGATGGACAGATGAGCCATTCACTGGGTCATCCTCATGAGACCTCTGATTCTTGGCAATTCCTCCAAGCTTTGCTGATTTCATCTGTACAAATGATATTATTATTTTTTTTTCTTGGCCTGTTGGATCACCTAGGGTTAGCTTAGGTTGAAAGTGACAGAAACCCCAAGAAAGCACGGTTTTATTATTTTATTTTATTTTTTCAGTGGAAAGCAATGGTTTTAAACAGAATTTTACTTTTTTCTTGCATGAAATGAAATCTAAAGGACAGGGCAGATGGATGTGGAGACTCCTGGGTCTTCCTTCTATCAAGATAATCCACCATCTTCAACACTTGGCCTCTACCTCTGATGCAAAACAGTGACTTGATTTTCCACCATCATATGCTCATTTCAGCAGGCACCAAAGAGAATTTAGGAGATAATATACTTCCTCTTTTCAGTGGGGACTTTCTAGAAATTGCTCACACCAATGTCACTTAGATTTAATGAGCCAGAACTTAGCCACACAGCTATACCTATCATAAGGAAGGTGGTAAAAGTAGTTTTTATTATGTAACCATATGCCCTGCTGAAGCATTGGGCTTCTTTTTAAGATACTCTCTCTTCGAGGAGAAGAAGAATGCTTTTTATCACATCCATATTAATGGAGACTGTGTTTGCTGCAGTAACATCCCATTAGTACTGGTTGAAGCTATTTATGGTTATTTTAGTGTCAACTGCGTTACAAAGTTTTCCCAACAATCGTTTCCTCATGTTTATTTTCACCTCTTTATTAGGTGTGGCTTACCTTAGGTTCTGGAAGAATGACAACAAAAGTCTGAAGACTGTGATTTCTTTATTATTTCTGGTTTGGGTGGAGAGACTAGGAAGCCTAATTATGTCTCTATTAACAGGAATTATGTCCTGCTCATTTGTAGTTTCTCTTTTTCCTTGAATATTACTTCATCCAAGGATGCATCCATTACTCTAAGCACTAGGATTACAGTTGGATACAAGGTAAGCCAGCTTCTTGTCCTCATGAACACTATAGATTGAGGATAGCATCATTAAAGAAAGAAATAGGATGAAGTTGCACAGAGGCACCGAGTCAGAGAGTGAGCCTGTTTAGATGCCGGGGAAACTAGGGAAGCAGCTTTGAGGGAAGAATAGCTGACTTGCAGCCTGAAGGATGAGAGAAAGTCACGCAAAGAATCAAGGAGAGAATTGCAGTGGAGATGACTGGCATGTGCAGAATCTTGGAATGAAGAAAGTTTGGTGTGTTCAAGAGAAGAGGGGTGGCCAGTGTACCTGTGTGACAAGAGGCACAGGGAAGAGGAATGTCCCATACAAAGAAGGCGCTCTAGGGTTTTGCTCAACATTACAGCCCGACTTTATACTTCTTCAGTGATTTTACTTGAAATCCATTTGTATGAAGTTCTTGATCACCCTGTTTATTCCTGGAATGATCCCAGTGTGGAGTGTGCATGCTGAAAGTATTATGCTAGTGTGGAATGGTAGGGAGAAGGCTGTTTATGTTTTTAGGATGATGGTATTGAGAGAGAGACTTTGATGAAGGCAGTCGGTTGGTTGGAGAAAAATAACAGACTTATTTGGAGATACATTTCTGGAATTGCCTGATTTGCATTGAGCTCCAGTTACGAAACCGTTTCCCTCAGTTTTTTGTGTTTTTTTTTCCCTCCCAATCTGTCTTTCACTCTGACAGATGTGGCATATCTTGTGCCTAATTCAACAAGAACTAGTCGTGTTCCACCCCCACCCCCCACCCGCCTCTCTGTTTCAGTGGAGCTTGGAGCTTGTACTAGTGTCTACTTACTTCCTAGTTGGCATGTTCATCACTCCATTTGTTTTTATAATTTGGGGAATCTTCTTTTTGTTTGTAAATTCGTCATTATCCCCCACAAAGCTCTCTGCTGTGGTTTGGTAAATATCTTGATATCCTCACACTGAAAGCACTACTCCATCTGCGAGCTAGACACTTTTATCTCAAAATGCCATTCCAGAGGAGACAGTTGGAACTGTGAGGACTGGCGACAGTGATCACCAGCAGCAAAGTCTACTATTATGATATTAATAGGAATTAAATCTACTTGAGACATGAAGTGAGCCAGCACTTTATGTGCAAGTGGAGCTGAGGTTTTTGAAAAAAAGGATTTAAAGCAGGACAACTGTCCTAGACTATTTTTGACCTTATTTTCTGATTGGTGGTAAGTTTGCATTGGGAGTTCAATAATTGTACTCTTATATAGTCTTGAAACTTAGAGTTACTCTACTTCTGCAACTGCCAAAACATTGCTTTCGGAGCCCCTTCTTTTAAAATGGAATTTGTTTGGCTTCTCAGTGTTTTCTTGGATACCTCATGCAGATTACTCTTTGTTCACTTTACAGCTTTGTATCACAAAAGGAGAAAAGTTTGAGGTCCAAGGAAGTAGGCATTCTTTTCCATACCACACTATGTGTTCTGCATGGCATTAGCTTTACTTTCTTCCAACCACCTTGTACTGTTTAGGCAGTCAGTTCTAATGTCATTGAAGTGGTAGTTGTCTATAAATGGTCATTGGACCATACTTGTTGTAAACTTGTCAAATAGCCTTAAGATGAAATTCAAACCCTCCCAACATTCTGCATTCAGATCTGTATAACCATGTAACTCACTGGTCACCTCCTTGCTCCCTGACTTCTTCAGCTACACAGGCCTTCTCTAAGGTTCTCAGATATGCCATGTTCTATTCATCCTCAGGACCTTTGCATGTACTGTCACCACTGCTGGGATACTCTTCCTTTCCTACCTCTTTAGTGATTAAGATTACTAGATAGACGTACATGAGTGGGGAAGCCTTTTTGACCTCTAAGTACCAAGCATTCTCTTCTGTAACAGAACATTTTTTTTTCTTATTATGACACCAACACTTTTAGTTATTTGGTTAGTTTACTTGTCCAATTTCTCTCTCTCTCAGGGACCTTATGTTCCTTGATTTACACTCAGTCTCCAGAATCCAGCAGGTTCCTAAAGTATTTTTTAGATGGTTGAATAAAAGAATTCTAAACTCTGTGTGGGGGGACCAGCTCTGACTGAACATGAATCTAGGGATGAGAATCAGTATACAACATCTTACCTCACCTTACCCTTCACTTTATATCATTTAGTCTCAGATATCATGAGTGAAGTAATAGATTAATGGCTCAAAGATGCCCGTATTCAGGTTTTTTTTCTATGAGTCATTCAGCAAACATACATGAAGGAAGTACTTGGGGCCTTGGTCTATGTGTCAGATACCAGGAAACATAACATGAACATTATGTCATTTCCACATTCATGTTTATCTGGTTATCCTCTTATTTGTATGTCCCCATTTGTCTTTACATTTTGCGTAGTTCAAAATATTTATTACTTAAAAGTGAAAGATTTAGTTTTAACTATTCATTTAAAGACCTGGAGATTCCTATACATCAGTGCTTCCCAAGACTTGTGTGGGGTATGCATGTCAACCATCAAGTTTGCTTTGGTGTACATAGGGTGAGAAAAGGCGCTTTTCTTTTTATGGTCTTTCACTCCTTTCCTTGTACTACTTGCTTGAGCTTTATTAAGCTAACTGCTTGTTATTCTTCAGATCCCTTTCCTTCTCTCTTCTATCTCATTCTTCTTGATCCCTCTCCTCCTGTCTCTTTCTTATACTATTGTATGTTCTTGGAACATGCTTACCGCCTTCTCTTTGCACACAGATTTAGAACTCATGTTGTGGATCCCAGCTAGATTGTTATTCCTTACAAAATATTCTGGGTTCTCTCCTTGAATTTCTCACTGATGGAGGATTTTGCCTCCTTAACTTTTACAAATCAGGAATAGCCATGTGGCTTGCCTTAATCAATGAAATGTGGGGAAGTGACCCGGGTCTCTCTAGGTAAAGCCAGCATGTGATTCACCATGTTCTCCTTTCCTCCTGCCAAGAGATCAGAGAATCACTTCTCTGTCAGCTTGGGCCATGGAGAGAAGAAGACATAGAACAAAGCCACAGATAAACTATAGATGACACATAGCCTGAGTCTAAAATAAGCCTTTGTTGCTATAAGCTTCTGAGATTCTGAGGTCATTTGTTGCAACAGCATACCTAGCCTATCCTGGCTGATACCGAGTTTTATCTTTGCAGAAGTTTTATCTATCTTTGCAGAAGCCATATCTTTGCAGAACTTCCTCAAAACTTCTAAAATTGGGGCTGTTGCTTCTTCCATGTGTTCCCAGGGCATTCTCTTATACCTGTCAGCACACGATGGTATAATTCCTTTGCTGTCATACCCCTTTCCCCCATTAGACTATGAATTCTGTGCAGGCAGGGAAGTTGTTTGACTCATCTGTCAATCTTCCCTGGCCTTTGATAGGTATTCAATAAATACCTGATGAATGAAAGTACAGAAGATTAGTGTAAAGAGACCCACTTCTGTGCCACCATCATGAACACCTTTGGTGGGATAGATTCTAGTGAAAACAGTTGCCATGTCTGAGTAAACAAGGTGTTGTCAGGAGAGTCTCACATTATCTTGGAGAATGTGGACACCCACATGAGATTAACTGCTCATAGCAAACCCTGATCACAATTCTGGTCAGGAAACTGAACAAACAGAGAAAATCTGGGGCAATGATAAATGATGAAGTATATTTGGGCTATATGGGCAGCAAACCAAAACAAAAATAGAAACAACCTATCAACTACATTTATTTAAGTTCACAAGTTATACTATGACAATGTAGGGTCATGTTTCCCACGCCAACAAATCAAACTCCTATTTTTTGATGATTTGATGTGTGGATCACAGGTCTATATCCCCTGATAAACCTCCAAGCCCTGCTGTCCATCTCTGTGTCCCCTGCTCTCCTTTTACTTATGAGGCTGGAGGAACTTTCGGGGCCTCACATCTCTTTCTCCATAGACCAAGAGGAGCAGATCATCAACATATCCAGTACCGACCTACTTGGATTTTTGTTGTTGTTAAAACCAGCAGTGATCCTTTATAAAGCAGAGGATCCGCAGTCTCTGTGGAAATAATAGACTTTGTTTTTCAGTTTGAATTTGTCTCAAGCCACTGGGGGGAGACTGGAAAACCCAGACCGTGATGATGCTTCAGTTCTACAGATACTAGAATAGGTCATTCTTATGGATGAGAATGGAAACAAAGTTTTCCTCTCCTCCCATGACAGAGCAGACGAAATTCATTTAAAAATGACTCAGATTTACCAGGTGTAATAATAAGATGTGTGGCTTCTCTGATCATCCATAGTTGGAATCAACAGGTTGGACCCGTGAAGTCTCTCAGCTTGCAAAGAACTCTGAGCATGGTAGCTTTAAATGGGCCATTACGTTTTTTATATTTATCCCAAACTGTTAAGGTCAGTATTAAAATTTGACCTTTTCCCTGCCAAGCCGTTTGAAGTAATTAACCCCTGTGTCTTGAAACACAAGGAAGCTATGACTTTGTTATTAAATTCTCATAAAGAGCCTATTAATATTAAAATTGCTTCACTCTTGGGCTGAATGTATTAACGGCCTTGTACTGGGTAAACACAAACCCTCAGCACAGTGTTTTAAAATGCATGAGTTGAGGGCAGAGCATGCTTTTCCAGCTACCTTCTCTGTAGGAGAATGTTACCCTTTCTGTTACAATTTCCCCTCATATTTGTTCAAATGTTTCCATTTTACTTCTGTGTCCCTAGATTTACGTTTGTTTGTAGGGAAACTCATTTTATTGCTAGCAATTTTGGAGCATATCCAATGAAGCAGAATACCTATGAAGACCCCTGTTCCCATCACCCTGGTTGTTCCTTCCCAGGACAGTGCTCAGACCCTGATTTTCTTGGTGGGAGCATAGCTTCTGATTCTTCTTCTTCTTCTTTTTTTTTTTTTAATATTTTATTTATTTGATGAGAGAAACACAGCCAGAGAGGGAACACAAGCAGGGGGAGTGAGAGAGGGAGAAGCAGGCTTCCCGCTGAGCAGGGAGCCCGATATGGGACTTGATTCCAGGTTTCCAGGATCATGACCTGAGCCGAAGGCAGTCGCTTAACTAACTGAGCCACCCAGGCGCCCTGCTTCTGGTTATTCTTAAGGGCAGATCAAACATACCTGTGTATCACCTGCAGAGTGTGCTTAAAAGGTAGATTTACACAACCCACCCTAGACAGACTGAGTTAGAACTGACAGAGAGGAGACATTCCTGAATCTGCTGTATAAGCTAAATTCTCAAGGGTTTGGCTATAGTGACCCCTACTAGAGTTCAGTTTGTTAATTCAGTCTTTCAAAATATGCATTGCACAGCTATTACATGCCAGGGATTGTGCTAAACTTTGGAGATACCATAGGAAATTAAAGAGCTAGGTACTTGTCCTCTGGGTCTTATAGTTCACTAAAGAAATACACAATGAACAAGGATAAAATAAATAATTAAAAATAGCAATAATTGGATTTCTGCTTCTGGGAAGACGAAGTGGGCACACTTTTCCTTATTCCTTCTTCTAAATACAAGTGACATCTCTAGGCATAAACATATAGATTCAAATAGCTGAGCACTTTCCAAACAGGGTAAATCCAAAGAAATCTACACTGAAACCTATGAGAGTCAAATTTCTGAAAAATAAAAGCAAATAATAATAATAATAGTCTTGAAAGTTGAGAGAAAAAGGAAACTTACCTAGAAGGGAGAAGCGGTTTGAAGGACAACAGATTTCTCATCAGAAGCCGTGGAAGCACAGTGAAAATGGCATGACGCTTTTCAAGTGCTGAAAGAAAATTCTTGTTAACCTGGAATTCTATTTCTAGTGCAGCTATCCTTCAGAAATGAAGGAGAAATCAAGGCACTAGTTGCTAGCACATCTACCTTAAAGGATGGCCAAAGAAAATTATCTAAAGAGAAAGGAAGTAATAAAAGGACTTTTAAAACATCAAGAGGGCAGAAGACAAAAATAGGGATAAATTGCCACAAAAATCTAGTGTTTTCAAAATTATCATTTATGGTTGAAGCAAAAATTGTAACATAGTCTGATGTGGTTCAAAATGCATGCAGTAGAAATACTAAAGATAATTATGCTATAAATGAGAGAAGGTAAAAGGAGGTAAGGTTTCTGTGCTTCACTCAATCTGCTAAAATGATTATGGGAGGTAGACTGTGTAAGTTGTGTGTGTATAATGTAATACCCAGAGCAACTACTTAGAATAAACTGTAAGAAGAAATTTTCTCAGAAACACTGTAGACAAATTAAAATATATTAATAAAAAATATACAAGTAACTCAGAGGAAGGAGGAGAAAACAGAAAAAAACAGAGATGAAAGAAAAAAATGGCAGAATTAAGCATTAATATAACAGTGATTACATTTAATGTAAATGGTCTACATATACCAATTAAATGAGAGATTGTTAAAATACATGACCCAACTATATGCTGTCTATAAGAAATTGTTTTCAAATTTAATTACCTAGGTAGTTTGAAAGTAAAAGGATGGAAAAAGAGATATCATGCAAAACCAATCAAAAGAAAGTAGGAATAGCTATGTTAGTATCAGACAAAATAGACTGAAGAGCAAAGAAAATTACCAGAGACAGAAAGAGGCAGGATATAATGGTTATAATGAATATAAAAGTGTCAGTCCAACAGGGAATATAGCAGTCCTAAATGTGAATACATTAAACAACAAAGCTGCAAAATATGTGAAGCAAAAAATTAAAGAACTAAAAGGAGAGATAGGAAAATCCACAATTAAAGTTGGGAACTTTAAACACCAGTGCACTACCGATTAAGAAAAACTTAGACTAGGGGCTCCTGGGTGGCTCACATGGTAAAAGCATCTGCCGTCAGCTCAGGTCATGATCTCCAGGTTGTAGGGATGAGCCCTGCATAGGGCTCCCAGCTCAGCAAGGAGTCTGCTTCCACTCTCCCTCTGCCTCTCTTCCCCCGCTCATGCTCTCTGTCTGTCTGTCTCTCTCTCTCTGTCTCTCTGTCTTTCTCTCTCTCTTTCTGTCTGTCTTAAATAAATAAATAGAAAAACTTAGACTAAAAATGAACAAGGATAAAGAAGAACTCAACCACCTTTAATCAACAGTATCTCTCCAATATTATAGAATCTTCCATCCACCAATACCAGAATACATGTTCTGAAGTGTCCATTAGACATGTAATAGGACACACCATATTCTGGACCATGAAACGAACATCAACAAATACAAAATAATTGAAATCATACAAAGTTCTTGTTCTCTGACCACAGTGGAATCAAACTAGAAATTAGTAACAAGAATATGATAGGAAAATCTCCAATCATCTGGAAACTAAATAATATACTTCTGAAAAATTTATGGGCTAAAGAGGAAGTCTCCAGGGAAATACATAATTACATTGAACTGCATGAAAATGAAAATAAAACCTGATAACCTGTGGGACACAGCTAAAGTAGTGCTGAGAGGGAAATTTATAGCAATAACTGAATACATTGGAAAGGAAGAAAAACCTTAAATCAATAGTTTAAGCTCCCACTTTCAGAACCTAGAAAAGTAATAACAAAATCAGCCCAGAGAAAATAAGGAAGTAATAAAGATAAAAGCAGAAAGCAATGAAATTGAAAAAAAGTAATATAATAAAGGAAAATCAATGAAATGAAGAACTGGCTCCTTGAAAAGAGCAATAAAATTGACAGACCCCTAGAAAAATTGACAAAGGAAAAGGAGCTGGCACTAATTATCAATATCAAGATTGGAACTGAGACTATCGCTACAGATCTTGCAGATGTCAAAAGGATAATCAGGGAATGCTGTGAACAACTCTAAACAACTCTACATGCATTCAGTTGACAACTTACATGAAATGGGCCACTTTCTTATAAAACACAAACTTCCATACTTCACTTAATGTGAAATAGATATTTTGAATGTTTCTGTAACTATTAAGGCTATAAAGGCTATAGAATTAATAATTTAAAAACTAAAAAAAAATCTCTCCAACCCCAGATGTTTTCATTAGAGGATTCTACAAAATGTTTAAAGAAGAATTACCACCAACTATATGTAATCTCCTCTAGGAAACAGAAGGGAACACATTCCAATTCATTCTGTGAAGCTAACATTACCCAGATACCCAAATCATACAAAGTTGGTCCAAAAAAAGAAAACTGTAGACTGATATTCTTCATGGCTGTAGACAATAAAAATATATTTTTGGGTCTGTAACAAATCATTTGCAAATAGAATTCAGCAGTATAGAAAAAGAATTATACACCTTGTTGACCAAGTAGATATTCTGGAGATAGAAGACTGGTTTAGTATTCACAACTAAATCAGGGTATTTAAAAGGCTTAGTAGAAGGCTGAAGAAGAAAATCACTTGATCATATGAATCAGTGTAGAAATAAGCATTTGATACACAGTATCAGCTATTCATGACAAAAAAAAACTATCTGAAAAATAGGACACAGAAATTAAAAATACAATTTCATTTCTAGAGACCCAAAAAAGTTATGTAGGTAAAAATTTAACAAAATATGTATACAACTTGTATTCTGAAAGCTGTAAGATGTGATAAAAATAATTTTTAAAAAGTTAAAGGAGATATTTACTATGTTCATGTATTGTAAAATGGCACGCTAAAGATGAAAATTCTCCATGAATTGATAAACACACTTAATATAATTCTTGTGAAAATTCCACTAAGAATTTTTGTTTACATAGACAAATTATTCTCAAATTATATGGGAAGGTAGTCAATTAAAATAGTTTTAAACTGTTTTGGAAAAAAAAGTATAACGTTGGAGAAATGAGTCTATGTGACTTTAAGACATTATAGCTACAGAAATCAAGACTGCAGTGTTGGCGAAGAAGAGATGCATAGGTCAATACAAGAGAATACAGAACCCAGACATAGATCTCTACAAATATGCCCAACTGATTTGACAAAGAAAAAAGCTTTTCAATGGAGGAATGATATCGTTTCAGTTCCTTTCCCTAGAACAGTTGGGAAACCAATCCATCCTCAACCTAAATTTTACACCTTATACAAAACCGATTCAAGAAGTTTTCTGAACTTTAATGTAAAACATACAACTATAAAACTTTCAGGGAAAAGAGAAGTTTGAGATTTTATGCTAGGCAGAGTTCTTAAAATTGACACCAAAACCACAATCCATAGAAGAACAAAAATGGTAACTTGGGCTTCATCAGGTTTTTTAAAAAAATTATCTTTTTCTCTGAAGAACACCCTCTTAAGAGGATGAAAAGATAAGCTATAGACTTGGAGAAAACTTTTCCAAAAGATTAGTACATATAAAGAACCCTCAAAACACAACAATAAACAACAACAACAACAACAACAACAACAACAACAACAAAACAGTGAGGAAGTGGTCAAAAGACATGAACAGACAGTTCATGGAAGAGAATATACAGATGGCAAGTAAGCACATGAAAAGACGTTCAACGTCATCAACTATTAGGGAAATGCAGATTAAAACTGTACGGTGAGATCAGTGCACACCTGTCAGAATGGCTAAAATAAAATGTAGTGAATACCAGTACTGGCAAGGATGTGGAGTAATTGGATTGAAGCCACTTTGATAAATAGTTTCAATTTCTTTAAAAACTAAACATGCACATACCATAAAGACTAGCACTTATCCTCCTGGGTGTTTATCTAAGAGAGATGAAAACTTGTGTTCATACCAAACTTGTACACAAATTTTATGGCAGCGTGATTTAAAACGGAAACAACCCAGATAGGTTTCAGTGGGTGAATGGTTACACAGCAGCAGTACATCCATACCATGGAATACTATTCAGCCAGAAAGGAAGAAGATACAGTTGATGCACGCATCAACCTGGGTCAATCTCCAGAGAATCGTGCTGAATGTAAAAAATTCAATCCCCAAAGCTTGCATATGATATGGTAAAATTTACATAGATTTCTCGAGATTTCAAAAGTGTAGAAATGGAAAAGGGAGTATTTTTCGCCAGGGGTTAAGGAGGGGGTGGGAGCAGGAGGGGAGTGGGCATTGTTATGAGGAATCCTCATGTGGGTGGAAGGGTGCCAATCTCGATTGTATTGATATTATTATAGTACGCTGTCTCTATATTGCAACCTCCCCATGGGGGAAACCGGAAGGGCACATGGATCTCTCTGTTTATTTCTTATAACTGCATGTGAATCTACAATTATCTTAAAAAGGTTAACTGAAAAAAAATATTTATCAAGTTAAAAATAATAAGTGCTACAAAGGGAATGAACAGATGGGGGACAACTGGACTTAGGGAGATAAGATGTTCAGAGAATGCTTATTTGAGGAGGTGGCATTTAAATTAATTTATAAATGTTGAGAAGCACCAGCTTTATAGAGCAAGAGTGCATACCACACAAACTGAAACACTCAAGAGACCCTGTGTTGGGAAACTCTTCACTGAGAGGTGTTCTGTCCCTCTGGTTTAGAGGGCAAAATGGACTATGCACCCTTGCCCCTACAGAGTGCCCTGTTCACGTCCACTGCAGTGAGGGCCATGTTGTCTTAGCACTCTTATCCCAGTGAAACACAGTCCAAGTGTGTTCACACACCTACATCCATGGGATTATTTTAGTCAAGATTCAGGGGTTGTGGGCACCTGGGTGGTTCAGTTGGTTAAGCGACTGCCTTTGGCTCAGGTCATGATCCCGGAGACCCGTGATCGAGTCCCACATCGGGCTCTCTGCTTGGCGGGAAGCCTGCTTCTCCCTCTCTCACTCCCCCTGCCTGTGTTCCCTCTCTGGCTGTGTTTCTCTCTGTCAAATAAATAAAATCTTTAAAAAAAAAAGATTCAGGGGTTGTAAAATTAATATCTTTCAATTAGCAAACATTTATTGAACACTTAACTGTAATAATGGCTGCTGATATTTATGCAGTGCTTTACTTCTCATAGACTTTTGTCACACACACTCATTGGAGTCTCAGAACTACCCTGTGGAATAGGAAGTAGTAACACCTTTACTTTCCTTTTGCATATGAAGGTGTTAAGACTGGGAAATTAAGGTTAAGTGATGTGTTCAGATGTGCCTGATATAGCAGATGTGGGACTCAAATCTGGTATATGTAATTCTAAAGTTCATATTTTTTCTCCATTGTGCACTCAGAATGGTACTGTATTATTTACTGTAATAATGTAAGGGGTATATAAATAAAAATGTACTTATCCTTAAGGAGACATAATTGGCATAGAAAATATTATCAAGAAATAGAAGCAAGCGCTTATTTTTGCTCTCAGTTAGCATAGTGAGGATTGTTAAGATTGTGAAATAGAGGAGGAATGATATAGTAATTCTAGCAAACATTTTGAACATTTTTCTCAGCACTGTTCAGTAAATTCTTATTCCCCCCATATCCCCACCCACAACTTGTTGGTGATGACAATTGTATTATATCCTAAATTATCATTATGCTAGACTTCATTTCTATATATTCTTTTCCATTAATTCATGTGTTGATTGTTGTTGGTGCTACACACTTTTGATCACTATGATTTTAAATTTTTTAAGATTTTATTTATTTATTTGACAGAGAGAAACACAGCTAGAAAGGAACACAAGCAGGAGGAATGAGAGAGGGAGAAGCAGGCTTCCCAGTTAGCAGGGAGCCCAATGCGGGGCTCAATCCCGGGTCTCCAGGATCATGACCTAACCTGAAGGCAGACGCTTAACAACTGAGCCACCCAGGCGCCCCGACTATTATGATTTTATAGTGTATTTTAATTTTGCATGTGGTGCATTTTTTATTGTTGGAGGAGATAGATGTGAATGGATTTAAAAATTATTTTGCCTCTAAAACATCACTCTTGGGACTCCTGGATGGCTTGAGGATCGAGTTCTGCACTGGGTTCCCCGCTCAGCAGGGAGTCTCTTTTTCCCTCTGCCCTTCCCCCTCTCATGCTCTCTCTCTCATTCTCTCTCTCAAATAAATAAAATCTTAAAACAAAAATAATAAAACATCACCTCTCATTAAATGAATAATTTTTCACATGCAGTAAACAAAGAGATAAGTGGAAATAACTCAAAGGCAAAGGGAGGGCTCCTGGGTGGCTCAGTCGTTAAGTATCTGCTTTTGGCTCGGGTCATGATCCCAGAGTCCTTGTATCAGGCCCCTGGATCAAGCCCTGGGATCGAGCCCCATATAGGGCTCCCTGCTCAGTGGGAAGCCTGCTTCTCCCTCTCTCACTCCCCCTCTCACTCCCCCTGCTTGTGTTCCCTCTCTAGCTGTGTTTCTCTCTGTCAAATAAATAAATAAAACCTTTTAAAAATTTTTTAAAAAAAGGAAAATGGAAGCTGTGATTATGTTACAGACCTCAGAAACATGCTCAGAATCTTCTTTAGATAAACACATCAAATGTATGGAATATTCCACAATATATTTCCATATTCCGTTTTGGAGACATGTTTATTAGGCAGGAAATATGTGTTGGCTGATTGTATGTCCTTTTTTAATGTTGGATTTAATTTTATCCCATGCATTAATTGGTTACGTAGATATGTCATATAATTTCCCAAGTAGCCTTGTTCTGTCCTGTTCTTCTTCGTCAGAACATCCTGTCCATCTCCTGCCTAGCATTTATTGCCGTCTGTATTTTTTTCCCTTTATTTTTTTTGGTTTATTATCTCTGTTCCTTACTGGAATGGAAACTCTATGAAGATAAGGACCATACTCATCACGTTTCGTGCTTTATATTCAGTTCTTAGAACAGTGCTTGACACTGGTGTTCAGTAACCATTTGTTGAAAAATTTGTTGAGTGAATTTAATTTGGCAGGTGTTCAGTAACCATTTGTTGAAAAATTTGTTGAGTGAATTTAATTTAAATAAACTTATTTTTCCAGAAGGATTAGGAAGCAAACTCTTGCCTTCTGGAACAATTATTGTCACTTTGTATAAGAAAAATAATCCCTTCTTGGGAGGATTCTAATACATATAACTTAACTGGTGATGATTTAAAAAAATACATGTTTTGGGGCGCCTGGGTGGCTCAGTTGGTTAAGCGACTGCCTTCAGCTCAGGTCATGGTCCTGGAGACCCGGGATAGAGTCCCGCATCGGGTTTCCTGCTCGGCGGGAAGCCTGCTTCTCCCTCTTTCAGTCCCTCTGCTTGTGTTCCCTCTCTGGCTGTGTTTCTCTCTGTCAAATAAATAAATAAAATCTTTAAAAAAAAAATACATGTTTTGTAATGATTCATAAATTATATCATCATAAATCAGTTATCATGTAATTCTGGGAAAACATACTGACTCTTTGGATTATGTGTGCTGTATAAAATTTTTGGATTCCATATTTTTGAATGTGGAATATAGAGCAAGGGGTTGGCAGTTTAAGACCTATGATGGAAACATAAAAGTTCCTGGTTGAGGTGACTTTAGAAACTTCGGATTTTTGTGGATGACGCCATAGGGCCGTTAAGCCCTTGAAGAAATATGGTTACCCTCATGGACTGTCTTTCACGGCTCACTTTTACTTGGCCAGAAATTTAATTTCAAGTAATCATTGGGTAGGTGATGATGTTCTGCTGCCTCCTTGAGCTGAACGAATTAAAATGTGAAGTTCTTATAGTTTGTAAGTGGGTAGGAGTTCATTGGATATAGCCCATTAGTTACTTAATTTTTATGCTGTATAAATGGGGCATCTCTTTGCCATTTTGCTTGAAGAAACTTTATGGAAGGCCATAAAGAGGGACAGTAAATTTGCAATCATGTACTTTGTGACCACATCACCCCTTTTGGCTCAGTCCCCCTTTCAGGGATGATTCGTCCCAGGCAATTTCTTGCCCCAGTGTCGGGGAGTAAATGTTCACCTTAAAATCCTTCCTTTTAAGAGCGATTCCTTTCCCTGAGAAGTTTGTCTAAGCTCCTTTTCCCCCCTGCTCCAATTGTGAGGCTCAGCAAAAAATTGAGGCATAATCCAAGCAGAGTTGAAGTTGATTGCATAGCACATATATCTATGCATTGCTTCTTACCTTAATGAATTTTACTTTGCTTTCAGGGTTGGTGAGTCTAAATGGGGCTGAAAAGTGAAAAGGTGACAATTTGATCATTATTCATGAATTCCTTTTTAAGCTATTTTTTACCATCTTGTGTCTTTACAAAGATTTTCTTTTATTTTTAGGATGTAAAAAAGTGACACTGTGTTTCCCCAGTCATAATTCTTTATTTGTAATTTAAAATGTAGAGAATTTGTATATACTTGCATATAACTTAGAACAGAGCAGGTGGCAGTTATTCTGGCTTATATCAGAAGCTCAACACACCAATCTTGATATTAAATCTTAAATTATTGGTGACTTCCGTTTAGACATTTTTTTTTTATCATCATGAAGCTTGAACTATGTCTAACCCATTATGTGAGTCTGAATCAAGGTTGGTGTTTTATTTGCCATTCCTTTGTTCTAAAATTTCATTAGACATTTTCTTAGTGAAAAATTAATTGATCCTGGGGTGGTGGTGATAAATCTTTGGAGGTGAAGCAAAATTGATTTTTGTACCACCTCTCACTTGTTTCAATCTTAGTGGAATTAACTCTATTAGGTTCTGAGACTGTTTATGGGTATTATAAAACATTTACATCTTGATGTATTAAAGTACTTGAGTGGTTTTTAGCCATTATTAAGGGAATTATATTTGGATTAGTCGTGTTATCAATCTCTGTATCAGGCACCTAACTAAGAAATGGCTGTTTTATCCTCATTAAAGCCATAAATAGAACTTCATTAACTAGCACATGGTAAGTGCCAAGGCTGGTGGCAAAAACTTCTACTTCAGAGGAGACTGTGGGTACCTGAGCATCACAAGTTAAAGAAATAAGTCTCTGACATTTTGTAAAGAGCTTTCTCTGCAGAAAAGTGCCCTGCCCCCTTGGAGTTTGAAAATACCACAGGAGGTGAAGATTCCATGGAAACTTGAAACAATTGGGACTGACGGATTTAATCCCTTTGATGTACTTGTGAAATTCTCGCTAAAGGCAGATCTAATTCTGTGCTGGCCTTGAGGAAAGAACAATGACAGTGACTGTATAGAAGATTATTATGGAGAGGCAATACATAAACAAAATATTGCACATGGACCAGGCAATACATTTGCTCTTGAATGAAGCTCTGGATGTCGGGGTTCGATTTTATTATATGAATTTTCTTTTGCCATCAAGATTAGTTCTAATCAGCTTAGACGAAAACTGGCTGAAAGATTATAAACAAAAGATAATTGTAAATGGTCATGTTCCCGCTTGGCCCAGATCTGGGGAGAATGGAGGAGAGATTCATAAGAGCTTGGGCTAGGTGAAGCCTTTTTTCTTTTTTCTTTTTTTTTAATGATCTGGAAAAGAAAGTAAATTGCCTGCTAATGAAATTTGCAGGCAATATTAAATTGGAAGGTGTTGCAAATAGGAGTGTGGACTGACACCAGTATACAAGCCTACCTTAAACAGGTTGGAAATATGAGCAGAAAAGTTTAAAATGAGATTAAGCCTGGAAAAGACAGGCTAATTCCTTTTGGGGGGCAGGGTTAGGGAGAGGGGAATAAAGGGAATTCTGACGTGAAGCTGATAGGAGAAACTTTGCACAAGAACAACGGGAGAGATAGAGGGGCACACACCAACATTCTGCCCAGGTTTCTGTGGTGTTATCCCAGAGGCTCTCCCTTATTCCATGGCTTGAGCAAGATAAGCTGTAGTCTCCCAGACACAGAGCCTGCCTCCATCATTCTTCTGCACAAATTCTGGGGCTACCTCTCTGCCTGCTCTCCTTCCATTTTCTAGTCTCTTCCTTTTTTCATTCTTTTGTATCCATCAGCTCACCCACCCCTAGTCTGTAGCATTTATTTCTGGAAACTTCAGTAGGAGAAATATGGAGACAGATTGGGAAAAGGCTGGCAACAGAGGCTGAAACAGATTAAGGGAAGAGAAGGTTTGATTTATGAGGAGAGATTAAAGGCGTGGAATTTGCATAGTTCGTCCAAGCAGCATCTGAAGGAGGACACAAGTGCAGAGGCACTTAGGTGATATAGACAGGAAGGTGGCTGTGACCTTGTTTAGCCCCATGAGCAGGGGTATTGCCAGAAGTAATTAAGATAGGGAAATTATATAATAAAAATTCACTGCAGGAGAAAATTAAGAGTTGGAAACGTAGTAGTCTACGTGTCCATCCCAGTCAGTACCCTAACCAGGCACACCTGCAAGGTTTTGACTGCACTGAATGTGTCGTTGTTTATGAACAGGAAATCCGAGGAACAAATCAGCATGCGTACACCTTCATATGTAAAATAGGTGGCTATTTCTTTTTACTTTGAGTTTTTATATATCTATATCTATAGTATCTAGTAGGATAGTCAGTCTAACATCTGTAAGCAGATCTGCAAGTTGATAGCCCATCGACACGAAAAGACAAGAGAGCTAACATCTATTGAACATCTGGTGGGGGATGTAATGAGATATGAGTTATACTGAGCAGCAAACATTCAAAGATGCTTACTCTGTGCCAGATGCTGGGACAGGCAGTTTACAAACATCTGATTGAATTGTTGATGTATCCTTATGAATAGGCACTGTTACGATCCCATTTTACAGATGAAGAAAGGAAATTTCAGAGACATATGTACACTGACCAATGCCACTCAGCATGGGAGCAGGGAAGATTGGCAATTACAAAATGACTTTTGAGTGCATACCTTAAAATAGTAGGTCATGTTGGCAGATAGGTACATGAGAAAATCACCATGAATATGTCAGGAGAGAAATAGCTTCACTGAAGGTGTGGGCATTGCAGCATTTGGTTCTTGAATTTATAGCAGAGGAGGAAGGGAAATACTCAGAATAAAGGAACTCAGCATGGAGTGGGGACTTTGTTTTATATGGCAGTGCTGAGTAAGGAATAGCAATGCTGGTGGTAATAGTAATAGCAATATTCATAACAGTGGCAGTCAAATTCCTTGAGTGTTCAGTGAGTCCCACAATAATATTGATGCTTTAGAGGCATTTCTCATGAATCCTCATAGAAAGCACCTGAGGAGAGTCAGATATAAAATAAGTACTAAGAGAACTTTAACAGTGTTAGCAAAGTATTATTTCTTAAGTTGGATGAAAGGCTCATAGGTGTATAGTTTATCATTATAGTTTGTAAGTTATTAGTGTAATTTGTCATTTTATATGTATTAAATATTTTATGGTAATAAAAAGAGAGGATTTAGACCATTTGAAAAAAAAAAAAGAAAGAAAGTACCTGAGGATCGTGCAGGTTACAATGATTAAAAATAAAAACAAAACAAAACAAAACAAAAAAACCTGCCTGCATATCACTGCTTCTCTGTGAAGTGGACTGCGTTGGAACCCGGGCAATTTGACCTAAGCTACCTTGTCTCCTACCTGATTCGAATGTAAAATGGAAGGACGTTAGACCATAATGGCCATATGGGGACAGAAGTAGGGTAAGCATTTATTATCAGGCAGAACAAGGACATATTTTCTATGCATGGTAAGTTATTAACTGCTTCTGAGTAGAGAAAGAATATTATCTCCGTATGCCAAGAACTAAAAGTTCTGAATTAAAGGTATCATCTCTAAGTTTGAATTTTGGGAGAAGCTATCATCATCTAAATTCACAAGTATTGACTAGTTCTTGGGAACAGTCCCAGATTGTGCATAGACCAGCATGCCCAATCCTGGAGACAGATGGACATGGTGTAATCAAGAAGTGAAACATCTAGGGGGAGTTTTAACAAGGTGATTTTTGTCTCCTCTTTTTTGAACAGTGAATTTGACATCTGGGTATGACTTTAGGGTCTTCTGCATTCCTTGGACTATTTCTCTTAAGAAATATTTAAACAACCTGTCCAATTCTCGTCAACCTGGAAGACTTTCAGAACCATGGAGACAATTTTGCCTAATAACAACACTACTTATTTATTGAGCATTTTCTCTGTCCCAGATACTTCATTAAGCATTTTGCATGCACTGTCTCACTCAGTCCACTCTTAAAACCTACATGTTAGGTAGGCACTAATACCCTCAGGTGAAAGAATCAACATTTTAAAAAATTGAGTAGTTCTGTGTACATTGTCACACTGTTGCAAATCGTCTAATCCAGGATTTGGTCCAACATCTAGGTGACACTACTAACTATTATTTTCTATTACACAGAAAAGATGCAATTTTCTGTGTATTCTGGCTTACCCCTTTTCTCCTCAAGCAGACTCTGCAGTTATAATGGAAACATCAACAACCAGAGGTCCATTTTCTTGGTTTGGTTGCACTGACTGAACTTGAAATAGTAGTATTTACAGGTGTTATGCAGCATCAAAAACAGGAAGAACATGAATATTCCCTTGAAAGTTGGGTGATTTTACCAATACAAAGAATGACTAACTCCAAAACTATTGCACCAGTTTATCCATATCTCTCTGTATGTCATTAGTCTAGGAGTGACAGAGATTCACAATGACACATTGTAGAAGGATCTACAACACATACATATCCACAGGTGCATACTTTTTCTTTCTTTACAATCCTCTAATTAGTAGTTGCATATCTCTGGTAAGTCCTCTGTGGTTTGACAGTGAGTGGCAGAGATAGGACCAAATTATATGCAATGGCATTTTTAATTTATTGCCTATTCCTGTCTTGTCTAATGCAAAACCAACTTTGTTCCTGAAGCTGTTCTTATTTTGAGGAAAGAGAAAAGGAAGGTTTTCCAAGTGCATGGCTATAATGCAGATAAGCAATTCTTTATTCTGATCTGAGTGGAGTATTAGAATGGATGGAAGGAAACAGCTTCTCCTGTGCTTGTTTTTACTGTTATTCCCTAAAGAGCATTAGCTATTAATTAGACTTGCACAACATCTAGGCCATGGTGCTCAAATGGTAGATGATAATCATTTCAACCCATTATTCATATTATCTACTTAGCAGCTAGAAAATATAATTTCTCTTGCAATTTTATCCCTTTTCATTCTTTGGCTTCACTAATGGCACTGAAATTAACTAGTTCACTCTATCTCTTTGCCTAAGCCATCAGGACTGCCTACGGGTAGTTCAGAAATCAATTTTCAACCAGTTCACACCTGTACCTAAAGCAAACACCAATGATGCTTGCCGGTAAAAGATGCCAATATTTGGAAGAGTCACCGTGCTAATGAGGCCCTAACATATACCGTTCTGCCCAGATGACACATGACATGCAGAACTGGTATGGAAGATGCTGGTTTGAGGGGTGTTACAGAATTAGGGCCAATGTTTCCATTCACTTAATGCCATTTTCCAACCTGTATACTGGAGGAAGAAACCACAACAACTATGTTTTTTAGCTTTTAATATGGTGTTAGTGTTTCCCTTGAGTCAGGACAAGTTGGGCATGATTCCAAAAGACGGAGAAGTCCTTGGTTTCTTTCATGCCACCTTGTAAACTGAACAACTGTTCAATCATCAAGCAGAATGTCTCTGACCTCAGAGGCTCTGGCGGGAATGGAAATTATATTTCTTGATCAGTCATTGGTGTTCAGTTAAGTGCTTTACATGCTGGGTTATCTTAGAGGTATTGAGACTCCATTCATATTATATACAGGTGTATAGAGAACACATTGTTCTTCTTGTTAAAGACTTATTAACTGCAATTTTGAACTGTGGTGAAAACAAATACACTTCCAATTGGCTAGTATGTTTGTTATTCCCTTGCCTGACACATAAAACCCTAGGGCATTTGGGGGAATTTACAGAAACAGGGGTTTAAAAGAAACATACAAAATTGAGTAGGCTCACACTGAGAAAAGCAAGGCAGTCTCAGAAATTTTGATTTTACCATTGTAGTTTCATTTCAGTGCTTAACTATAAGGAATTAAGAAAAAAGAAAATTGAAAATAATTACTAAAAAAACTGAGGGCTCTGTCACAGGGATAGTGGGGTGGAGACTTTCTGTTATTTTGCAAATTTAGAATCCCAGATACTAAAAATATTAAGCAAAGTAGGAAGTAAATTCTGCATAAGCCACCATGACAATGACATTTTATTAGAAATATGGAAAGAACCATAGAATGGAAAATTTAAGACTATTTCTACAAATGTGAATTTGGAGGGCATGTGAGCTGAATTAAAAAGGGATAGAGACCATTTCCTGTGGTACAGATAATTGTAGTATTCACAATGGCAGTAAATTTCCATATATACTGAAATCCCACATCTCTGTATATGGCTAAAGGTTTTCATCCTCCAGACACCTCTTGGGTGTTGCTGAGTGTTGATTCGATGCATAATAAGAGATATGTCTATGTTCTTGGCCTCATACTTTCTTAAGTGTATAATAGTTTCTACCCTTCTTCCTGGTGAGAGGTTTTTGTTTTAGGATGTAAATGACCTTCTCTTGGGCTTGGATCTCCTCCCTACTTATCCTGCCCCCCAGTCCTAGCACATCATTCTTTGTACTTCTGTAGTCTCCATGGCCCTGAAAGTAGGATAAGGTCTGTTAGCAACATCAGGAAAGGCTTTGATTCTAGGCAGATCCCATTCCTCTTCTCTCCTCTTTGTGAACTCTGTTGTATCGATGAGGTTGGATTCTACCAAAAAGTACCTTATTTACATGGATGGCCCATTAATACAACATGTAACCCAAGGAGGAACGCAACAATAAATCATCAGTCACATAATTAAATAAATTGAAGCTTCTTGTCTAAAAGTGGGATAACACACAGTCGGTGAAGCATTATTTATTTCAAACCAAGCTAATATTGTTAGAGTAAACATTAAGGCAGATGAATGTATTGCCTCAAAATATTAATTATACATTGTTTTGGCACCGATAATAAGTGTTCGGTTTTGGCCTTCTTTCCAGGCGAAATGCTGAATTATGTTACAAAGAAACACTGTGAATAATTCTAGAGAGCCTAAGTCTCAGCAAGAGGGCTCCTCTGACTCTGGTCATGGGGTCTATTTTTAGACCTCCACCACTGTTTTTTTCTCATGCAAAGGGCTCTGAATGCCAAGTCTTTTTATATGTTTAAATTTATCATTAATGACACATTCCCAATGACTAACTTTTGAAAAGTTCAGAGGTCCTGACAGAGATGTTGAGAACCTATTTTTTTTAAAGGTTTTTAATCTTTTTGAGAAAGAGAGAGAGAGGAAATATGTGAATGGGTGGGGAGAGGGGCAGAGGGAGAAAATCTCCAGACTCCCCTGTGAGTGTAGCCCAACGTTGGGCTCAATCCCACAACCCATGAGGTCATGACTTGAGCTGAAACCAAGAGTTGAATGCCCACCTGACTGAGCCACCTAGGGGCTCCAGATGTCTGAGAACTTTTGAAATGACTAACCTCAGTGTGAATCCAAACTTGATGTGTTTCCTTCTTCCTGGTTGCCTTGGATGAGTTACTGAATGTCTATGCCTCCATTTCTCCTTTTTTTTTTCTTTAAAGATCTTATTTATTTATTTGACAGAGAGAGAGAGAGAGATCACAAATAGGCAGAGAGGCAGGCAGAAACGAGGGGGAAGCTGACTCCCCACCGAGCAGAGAGCCCGATGTAGGACTCGATCCCAGGACCCTGAGATCATGACCTGAAGGAAAGGCAGAGGCTTAACCCTCTGAGCCACCCAGGTACCCTCCACTTCTCCTTAATAAGTTGAAGATGCTAGTACCTGCTTTCACGTGTGTTTTAAGGATTACCAATAATATATTTATTACATTTAGAATATAGCAGCCTTGTTGTTGATATTGTAACTGTGATGGTGAACCCATGGTCATGAATAATGTGATGTATGTTTTTTGAATTCTGGGAGATAACAGTCATATCCTTAAGAAGTGATACCTGACTTATCCATGGCCCTAAATGTACTCTGAACAGATGGCTATTGTGCTAGTGGTAATTTGCATTAGAGTCCTTTTATTTTCCACTAGTCTAGAGAATTCTCTGGAGCTGCTCCAAAAGAAGAAATGTGACTTCCCAGATAGCCTCATCTGAGTAGCAGAGGTTTGCCCTGGGAACATATGCCTTGTGTGACAGATATCTCCAATGCATTCCATCCAAGAGGCTTTGATACAAGGAAGACCAGACTTGGAGGGACTTGATTACTTTAAATGATATTGTTTATTTCTTTGTTCTCTCTCTCTACATTTCTGCACTAGAATTCAGGCTCTCTGAGAGCAAGGATCATGATGTCTTTCCTAATCATGGCAATATTTGCTGCACTCCTAGGGTGTTGCCTGGCATAGAGTTATCTGGCATGATGTAGTTGAGCGAATGAATCAAAATGAACAAATTGGGGAATTACGTCAAAGAGGTACAAACTCAAATATAGCTATCTGCAAATTTTGAATTGGGCTGGGTATAAAATCATAAAGGCCATCACTTATAACACTTAAGGTTTAAGGGAACCAAGTGACTAATCCATATTTAAAATGGTCTAGTGTCACCAAAAATAGTCATGGTGTTTCTTGCTCTATCTATCTCATCCATCTGGCCACAGTTAAGCTGGTTGTGTTTTCAGTAGAAAACAAACATGTTAACAGCCCTGTACTATAATTGGCATATGCCATTGTGATATTCATTAAATTAGCCAGTGGCTGTGTTTTCAGTACCTACTGTATATCAGACACAGTGACAGGGATATGACTACAATACCGGATATTGCAGCATTTTCAGTCCTGTGGGTTTCGTTGAACATTTCTCACATTATGGCTAACACAGTGCAATGCCTGCCATATAGCTGGGCTCTCATGCCATTTGCTCAGTGACTACCCATTTAACAGCAAGAAGGAAATACAATTCTTTCTAGATTCTTAGCTCGGTGTATATAAGTGAGTATACATATATCCCCCCCCACAACCATATATGTGTATACCATATCTTACAAAGTAGCATGTTAAAACTTTTCTCCACTTCTCATCATGTGAATGTCTAAAATTAAGAGTATCTGCTTATATGTGGAAAAACTCCAAAATTATGAAGCTATTGTTCTTGAGCTAGAAACATCTATGGAAAGTACTGGTAGAATTTAAAATCTACTGATGAGATAGCCAATTTAACTCACACCTGTTTCCTATACAAAATTAAGCTCCAATTTCTTGTTAAGGAAAAATAGGCAGTGTTACATATTGGTGCATTTTGTGTACTCCAAACCTTTGTGTCTATAAACAAACATCTGTAAGGTATTTAGAAAAACACTAAAGTGACCACTGTATCCCACTCTGTGACTTGATGTAACTCTTAGCTTTTTGTGACACTTGATGATATGTGTATGCTCTGATTAGTGTATGAAAAGGAATATAATTTCCCCCTAAAATTGCACCTTCAAGTTGCTAAGATTTATGGAGAGAATGTCTGTGGTCAACAGTGCTTTGCAGAATGATATAAAAGGTATGTAAATAAGTGTTTCTCAAGCTGAATTGTGTAAACATGTAGCCTAGGAGATAAAATGTAGATTCTAATTCAGCAGATCTGGGTTATAGCCTGAGAGTTACCATTTCTAATGAACTCTCAGAGATAGGATGTAGTCAACCCAAGGACCACACTCCGAGTAGCAAGGTTTTGAGCATGTGAGTGCCATTCACCATACTTAAAACTGAATGTATACTTCATTCCAATTCACACAAAAATCCTGTGATCAGTACTATTACAGTTTTGATGATCTTTATTTAAAAAAATAAAGGTTAAAAATGATTCTCAGTGAGGTAAGATAATAGATATAAAATTGTACTTTCAGAAAAACAAGAGCTGAGATTTGAATTCAGCACTTTTAGTTTCGCGCTCGCGCGGTCAGGTACTCTGCTGTCTGTTATCATGGCATCCACCCTTGAAGCGAGCTCTTGTGTCCGTAATCAGATCGTGACATATATCTCTGTAGGGCTCTGTGCTGGGGTGAATTTTTAGAACACATTTTGGTAATCCCTGCTTAGAATGGCTGAATTGGAATCATGATGCTTTAAGGTCTACTGGAATCATTAGTAGTTGTTGAACATTAGTTTTCAAGGTAATGCTTCTCATTAATACTCAGTCTTTCCCAGGAGAGTACAGACCATTTACTTTAGCTCCCAGGAGTGTGAGAAAGGTAACTAACAATTACATGTGAATCCAGATTTTGAACAGGATGAATTTTTAAAGTTTTTACCAGTGATGCCCTGTGTGTTATAGAATGAATTTGGGGCAATTATTTTTAGATTAAGAAAGAAATATGCTCATCTGTTTAGTAATGGGGATGATTTTTCCTTCAAATCATACCATTTAGCAATTTCTAAACAAGAGAATTTTTCTTTGCAAAATCACAGAGACATTCTTTCATACATCTGTTGTGAAGGGTGGATACAGACTGAAGGAGTAAGTTAGCCGTCCACCTCCGATTGGTACAAAAAATAAAACCACACCAACGTACCTTTGGTTAAATCAGAAGGAAGTGAGAAAGTCACTCATTTCAACTTAACAGTAGCTGGCACCATCTTAATCAGCTCCCATTTTAACCACAGCTGTGACAGGAAGAAAGACATTCTTGAGACCACCAACACTTATGTTACAGAACTGTAGCTCTTTGCTGGAAATTGCTAGAAGACTACTCTCTCATGTCGTTTTAATTGCTGACCTTTTCATCTTCTAGCATGTCTGGCATTGTCCAGCATTTGTCTAATCCATAGTACTAATCTTGACTTAAAACATAGCTAGCCACAGTATAAGAAGGTGCACTGAATAAGACTTATAAAATGGAAAGGTAGGGATTAATGCATTCTGGGAAAAAATGCCTTCCCCAGCAATTTGAAGGAACAAAATAATGCATATGTCTTCTGAATGTACTAAGGATTTAAGGCCATTGGTAAAAGAGAGCAAATTGAATAAGTAATATGAAGAATCAGCCTACAATAAGAGAATAATGATTTCATGAAGCAGTGTAGAAAGAGAAGGGAGAACAGGGAAATCTGAATACCTTTGATAGTTGAGAATGAAATGGAAATATAACAGCTTAACGAGGAGAATATAGAGAAAAAAGCAACAAGATCATAAGAGATAACCAGTGCTTTTAAGCAAAATGAGGGAAAGAGGTTTAGAAGTGTAGAAAATTGTGGCCACAGCATTTTTACACAACAAGGAGGGAAATGTGGCTTGGATTATTGCATTTAAAAACTACTTTTTTACGGATTCTGCTGCCACTTTGCCTGAAAGTAATAATTAGTTACATATGTATTAAGAACCATTCCATTTTGTATTGTAATGATAAACAGCAATAATTTCAGTACGAATAATACGTGGACTGTGAAAAGAAAAGCAACATACCAGTTTTCTAATTGTTGCTAAAATGAGTTTAACACACATGAACAAAGGAAAGGATTTGGTACCTATCATGTGTTCAGTTTATATTAAAGGTGTTTATGGTGTTGAGGGTATAGCTTTTGTTATTGTATAAAATGTATAATTGCAAATGAAGGACATTATGCTTTCTACTCTAGAATATACCAGAAACTAAATGCTTCTAGATGAGGGTCATGTGTTCCCTTATCAGGATTAAGATCATAAGAGGTGTTGAAAACTACCTGCTTTATTCACTTTTTCTCCTTTCCTTAGAATGTCTGTCCTAAAAAATTATAGATTTTGCTCGTGTGTGTGTGTGTGTGTGTGTGTGTGTGTGTTCAGAGCATATTATATAGGATAAAAAAATTCTTAATGATCATTATTAGTGAATCCTGGTGTGCCTTTGCACTTTGATGTTAAATTAAGGAAGGTGCAGTTAATAAAGAAACTGGCATTTTCCTGATGAAGTCTTACATAGAACAGTCTGGTGGAAGTGTCTTCAATGGCTTTTCACTGGAGGAAACAGTTCCATGGATTTTTTTTTTTTTTTTTAAGGAAAATCTAATTACATGCGAATTTTTCCTTGGTGGGAGATATCTTCGAGAACTTACAAAGAAATTAAAATTGCTCACCAATCCGGGTGTCAAACAGATATATTCAGACATTAAAACCAGCTTGTTAATTTCCATGTTTCTTTTGGCCTTAGGGCTTTGTCTTGCAGAGTTTTAGAGAATATCTAAGAGAAAGCAATTGAATGATTGGCAGAGGGGATCTCACATAGACAATTTGTTTCTCATTCCAGAAAATCCTATAGTTGGAGTGATTTTTGCCTCTTCTAGGTGAATGGTCTTACTTGTACAATTTCAAAAACTCATTAGCTGTCTATATCTTGTGGTTTTACACATCCTTGTAACCAGTTTTGTAGTTTTTTAGATTTGGGTATGAAACAAGTTGCTTGACATAAAAAGTTAACTAAAACTCAGCCTGGGAGCTACATCCCTGAGTACTCCAGTTCTTATTACAAAATACAGTTTAAAAAATTCTACACTGACATTCAAAGTCCTTTTTGATCTTGCTCTAGCCTGTTTCAACATGTTCTCTGCTACGCATGGTGACATACCAAAGCTTACAGCACTGTTGATTCTGGGCACCTATAGTTCCCTTCATCCCAGACTCTATTTATGCTATTTTCCCCACCGGGAGATACAAAATCTTTAATTTTCATTATACCCTATTTAGTAGGCAGTATTAATGGTATCACTTTACAGATGGGGAAAGTGAAATCCAGAGAGACTGGGTAACTTGCACTAGATCACATAGGTATCCGATCTGGGATTTAAACCCAGACATACTGGCTTCAAAGTCTATATGTTAGTTACTATACCAGACTGCCTCTCAAAACTTAGATCTCCCATGGGACTGTTATCGATTCTTCCCAGGAAGATTCGAGCTCCTCCTCTTCTGAATATCTTTATCACTGTGTGTTCATCATCTTCTGCTTCGAATATCTGTTGCAAATTCAGTCATTAAACATCCTTTTCCTGTTGGCCATGTCCTTTGGTAAGGATCAAAGTTGGATGATTTCTTCCCCTCAAGAAACTCACAGTCTAGGTTTGGAGACAGGCAAACAGTAAATATCTGTGAGAAAGTAATCATGAGATAGAGAACTATGAGATAATTTAGATACAGTGCATTTAGTGTGTCTTAGTAGAAGCATTCACTAAGATGCAGGATCATAGAAACCCAAGGGAAGAGAGGCTCATTTAGTCTGTAAGGCCTGGAAAGGACTTTCCTTGCAGAATGGTACTTGACCTGGACCTTGAAGCATGAGTGTGCTCTTCCTATATGAATAATCAAACAATAAGATTCCAGCCAAAGGACATAGGATGAGTAAAATGCCAGTTACTAAAGAAAGTGAGACATACCAGGAAAATACTTAGAAGATGTGGTGGCTAGATTGTAGTGGGCATCATGAGATGGTCAAGAGACAAGAAGTCCAGATGGTTGGGTGAGGTGAGCTTATTCTATAGATGCCATGCTGAGGAGTTTACCAGCGTTCTGTCGGCAGCAGGGAGCCACTGAAAGTTGTATATGCAAGTGAGTCGCTTGATCATCACAGTTAGTTTTCAAAGCTCAGTGTGTCAAATGAGATCTCTCCCTTTTTGGAACATTTCTGCAATTATAATGAAAGCCAAAAGGGAAAAGTCCCTTTACTTGCTTATAATTTCCTCAAGGAGTCAACCATTCCTTCTCTTTCTGTGGCCAGTATGCTTGCATGGGTTTGTACCATCTCAGAATTCCACAGGGGAAAAACAGGAAGAATTGCATGGATTTTTACCGTAAGAGTAAATAAACGGAAAGCATTTCAGTGGATACAATAAAGATATATGT
The DNA here is from genome assembly GCA_004023965.1 of Spilogale gracilis. NCBI lineage: Eukaryota > Metazoa > Chordata > Mammalia > Carnivora > Mephitidae > Spilogale > Spilogale gracilis. The sequence goes on along the minus strand of PITA01002406.1, from coordinate 103,238 downwards.
TTGTTTTCCACTCTAAACAGTTAAAGCAGAGATTAGAAACTCCAATGCCTGTGGGGAGCCGAACAGGTAATAGATGATTGAAGTGGCTAAGAGGCATTAGAGAGGAGTGGGCACTGGAGAGAACACACAGTCTTTCTAATGGAAGCATCAACTACTAAGCTCACTAGATTTTTGCTATGCAGAAATGTGGTCTCAGTATGACTGGGTATTATGGTTTATCAAGAAGAGTCAGAATCATATATTTAATGTTGATTTTTTAAGTGCTGGCAGCTTTTTCACAAGTTGTTTTAAGTGGTGAGTAGTGCAAACATGTGACCGCTTGGACCTCCAGCTTGTGGTCTCTGATTTAGACCAAATAGGCTTAGCTCAGAATTTCTATAAAAGTGGCAGAAGTTGGGGTGTCTGTCTGGCTCAGTCAGTAGAGCATGGGGCTCTTAATCTCAGGGCTGTGAGTGAGTTGGAGCCCCATGTTGGGTGTGGAGATAACTTAAAATCTTAAAAAAAAAAAGCTGAATGTGATCATGCTTGCTTGTAGACTAACACTTATCTGTCAGCAATTATTGAGCTCCTACTTTATGCAAAGCCCTATATGAGATTCTGTAGAGACTATAAAATTAGCTAGACAGGGTGGAGAATTCTTAGGTTAACGCATGTTTGGAAAATTGTGTTTCAGCAATTGGCACATAAATACCAGATTGTCCTTTTGGCTATCTCTCTGTTATATTGTGTAATTCCAGAAATGCTCCTCTTATTTTGAGTCTCCAGTGGGGAAAATGACAAGCACTAACACACACAAATTTAAATAGAAAGATGAGCTGTGTTTTTAAATTATTTCTTATCATTTAAGGAGGCAAATCGATGAGCAAGATATATGTTTGTTTAGTTGGTTATTGTTTCTTTCCTGGCCTCCTCTCCCGCCACCACCATCAGATTGCTGGGTTATACTTGGAGTTTTTCAGGCTGATTCTGCTTTAACTTGCTTTTCACAATGACCATGCTTTTTCCTGTCTCTCTCTCTCTTTTTTTCTCCCTCTACTCCAGCTCCATTTATGGCAGCAAGCTCTTAAGTGAGTCTTTACACTGGAGGTTTGTATGCTCAGCCTGTCAGCCCGTGGATCCGTGTGCTATTACCGAGTTTTATCCTCTGAGTACATAGCCTATGGTTGGGTTTGAATATTAAGTGTCAAACTCCAGCGCACTGGTGAGAGATTTGCCGCAGCCAGCAGGCCCCTTCCACATCCCTAAGAGCTGCTGGGCACTCTCTTTTTTGATAAGTGGAGTCATTTCACACATGTCAGATTACTGGGGTGTAGCTGCTGATAGTGTGTGAAGCTAAAGGTACGGTTACCTGAAGTTGGCCACTTTACTGAAATGAGGAGGGGTCAGGGGACACCCACTCAGGGGGAAAACATGTGGAGCTGGCTGTTCACAAACGTGAAGGTTACTTCAGAGAGCCTGGGGAGCGTTTTGTCAGTTCTGTTTGCAAAGAGATAGGGAGTGAAGGATTATGATCCTTGGCGCCGATAATGTCCCCTGGGCCACAAGCTAATCCAGCAGGACACCAGATGCAACATAGCCATTTCATTCATGCATTTCTGTATGGTTATCGCAGAGGGCAGGAATGGAAGAAAAGACTTAGGAGATAATCATCAAAAAACATCTTTCCCTCTTCTGCAAAGAAATCAGAGCCCAGTGTCTGCATGCATTTATCCCTACCAGCATTCATTCCTATACAGACACTTTCTGAGCACCTACTGTGTGCTAGGTACCTTGTCAGATGCTATGGGCATGGTTGTGAAGGTACCTGAACTCAGAGAGATGACATCCATGGAGCAAGTCATTCATGCACTCATCCATTCATCAAACACTGGATGTTGCCTTCTGCCAAGTTCAGTGCTAGATACTCAAATAAGAAAGAGGGTAGACATTTAGCTCTGGAAGCAGAAAATCCTTGATGACTTTATCATCAAAAAGCTGGGGGACCTTCTTCCTCAATGCCTCACTTGGCTCATCTTGAAAATGGGTATTAGGGGTGCCTGGGTGGCTCAGTCGTTAACCGTCTGCCTTTGGCTCAGGTCATGCGGGATCGAACCCCACATCAGGCTCCCTGCTTGGCGGGAAACCTGCTTCTCCCTCTTTCACTCCCCCTTCTTGTGTTTCCTCTCTTGCTGTGTTTCTCTCTGTCAAATAAATGAATAAAAGCTTTAAAAAAAAAAAAAGGAAAATTGGTGTTAAAGCAGTTCCTACCTTAGATAGCTGTAATGATTATTGGGTGGTGGTGGTGGTATGTTAAGCACACCTAGCATACTACATGACACAAATGTTAGTGGTTAGACTGTCTTAAACTTACTGTCCAGAGGGAGGCCATAAATGGGTATCCACATAGAGGACAGCTTTGGCTTTGCTGTCAAATAGCGACTTCAATTCCAACTTCACCACTTGCTGGTGACCTTGCCATTACAGTGGCCTTGGAAATTTAAAAAAACTTCACTGAACTTTTGTTTCCTCATCTATAAGAATGATATTAGTGTTTATTAGCCCGATTCTATTCCATGGTCCACCCCATATATCCATTGCCTGTTATTTTCCAATGCACTATGGAACTGATGCTAGTCACGCCTCCAAGAACCACTCATAGCTCCGCAGATGCTTCCTATTATTATGCACCACAGGTAAACAATGTATTCCTAAGACTTAGAAAACCATTGTCAATGTATGTGGCAAATTTTTATTTTGTCTTTAGGTTTTTCAGAATCACCATAGTGTAACAGCTGGTGGGGCTTGATGATTTCTTTTCAGATCAAGTTGCATGCAGCTGCAAAGCATCTGAACTTCGCCTTTAGCTAAGCAGATCCTTACGGGTTCAGTTAACATTGTACACACATATGATTTCCCAAGACCTTCCTTCTGGGTTGGTAATAACGCTAATTAAAAAGTAAAAATACCCTTAGTGTCAATATACCAAGCAGGGTTCAAGAATGACAAACCATCTCAAGAGAGGGTTTCCCAAAGGTTAGCCATTGAAAGGAAACAAATCATGGCAAGTTCACATATTTGTTGGATGCAAATATAATCCAGTATTTAAATGTATCACCTCATCCTTTGGGTGGTAATGGAATATTTGGAATTACAATCTGTTTTGGTTCATGGCATTCCCCACACAGTAATTTGGAGCTTAAAAGCCCCAAGGGTTGAATTGGGCACTGGTCATAGTGGTTATTAGAGTCTGTGGGGACCTTCACCTATTCCCTGTGTTGTCTCAGTCCTTGTCTGTGGCACCTTCTCATCTTTGTACACATGTAAGGAGTGGTTGCCATTGTACCCACAGTGTGGTTTCAAAGGAAGGCAACCTGCATCCCTGGCAATGGTGTGGATGTTGGTAGCTTCAGAGTGGAGGGTCAGGCTGAATGACTGGAAGAAGAAGGGGGCAGGTTCCTGAAGCATTTGACATCCCCAGGGGCACATCTGAATGGGTAGACCAATATCTTCTTTTTACTCATTGCCAGCTGATCTTCCTTAAGAGATGATGAACTAACATCGTTAAGTTGCTACAATTAGCCAGGCAGATCTGAAAACTCAAAGTATATTCATTTATTCCTTAAAGCAACCCATTTGAATCATTAATATGATTCCCGTAGTATAGATGTAAAAACTGAGGCTCAGAGAGGTTAAGTCACTTACCCCAAGTCCCAGAGCCAGCAAGTGGTACAGTGCAAATAAGAAAGCAGAGGAAGTGGCTTCAGAAACTGCATTTTACAATAGCTTCCTGAGCCTCTGTCTCTCTCGCGCGCCTGACCATTTTCTACCCCTGTGTCCATTTATTCTCATAAAACGCAGGTTAGAACATGTCATCCCTTTCCTCAGACATCCTTCCTGGAGTCTTCTTGACTACCATCCAAAGCCTAAACTCATTGATTTACAGTGGCTTAGGGGATGATTTTTGGAGTCTGATGAGTCTCAGTTAAGGACATGGCCCCTCGTTTTATTACTCAGCTGTCTTTCTACCACTGGTTTCTCTGAGTCAGTTTATTCAACTGTGAACTGGCCTTAGGAATACCTACCTCACAGAATTATTAGGGAGGCTCAGCTCTTAGTCAGTGCAAATCCCTCAGCATAGTGCCTCGCCTTAAGCACATAGTAAGTGTTCGTTACGTTGGTGCAGTTTTTAGATCTGGTCTGTGGAGCCACCTACATTTGGTTTCATCTTTCCAGGGTCATTCTTCTCAATAACCCTAGTCCACTCTGGTTCATGAAGACTTCTCACGATTCTCCTTCCACCTGTTTCTGCCATGTTCTTCTCTTAAGTGGCAATTTGTCCCGTTCTTAATGTTCCCTTCTCTGACTGTTGAGCAGTAATTCTCCATGAGTAATCTGAGGTGTCACTTTACCGTGTATGTCTTCTGCACCCTCACTCTCCCAAGTCAGAAAGTGTCACTGCTCAGTTTCTCTGCTGGAAACCTTGTTTCGTTGTTGCTTTTTATCAGCTCTTATGGATATGAGCTAGTTTGAAAAACAGAGCATCGCATTCATCTCTGAATCCAGAACTGTGCCTGGCACCGCGCTTTGATTGTTTTCACCAATTGGGGGCTCAGAAGTACCAAATGGCCTGATGGGTGGATGCATACATTAAGAGGAACAAAATAGCTTGCATTATGTTTCTTTTAAAAATGTTTACTTCTTTTGAATTGCCATTGAAAAAAATCCTTGAAGATTAGAAATAGAACCTGGAAACTTGGGAATATAGATTTTTCTTCCTTTTGCTTCTTTAAGTTATAGACTTAAGATGCCTACACATTTCAAATCTGAAAGAAATTATGCATGCACAGACTTTAAATCTCTGTGGAATTACTCAGAGTTTCATATGCATGAATTCTGTATTTTTGATGGGTGTCACATGGTACCAAAGTATGTGGACTATGGGTAGAAATTAAGCAAATTACTTTTTTTTTTCAAATGCCTGGCTAGAAGTTTGCTTTAGGATTAAGAACTATTTTCTTAATCGGTGGTGCAGATCTTATTAAAGTAAGTACCTTTATTAATGTGATATTTTTCCAATTCTTGTGAATAGTCGAAGCGTTTTTGGGTAAGATGGAGCATTATGAGATTTCCTGAGAAATGAGTAAAAATAGCTTTAAGTATTGATGTGATGATTCTTCAATGAAATATATTACAGAGAAAATTTAGAAGAGGGTCTGGAACTTAGTAAATACTGCATAAATGCCAATCTCTACTCCATCTCAGCCTAAAACATGAAGCTTCACATAATAAAAGTTGCTAAAAACTATCGAAGTGATATGTGCAAGCATTTTGTGAAGAATTTTACATACATTATTTCATTTAATTCTCAGAGCAATCCTGTGGTACAGGGTACTTACTGCTAGCCACTTGCCAAAACACGTTGCTGAGATCCAGATAGGTCTGTGAATCTCCCAAAGTCAAACACAGAAAAAATACAGAATTTATGTTTTGCTTATTGTAGGTCTTGAATTCTTACCATTATATGTTATTGTCTCTCATGACAAAAACCAAAGAAGCAAGTATTTTTGTCCTAAAACTTCCCGTTTCTTATAGCCAAGTCTACAATATTTATTAGTTACTGGAAATCATGCTGTAAAGAAAATATCACCCAAAACAAGTGTGGATGAAGTTTCACTTAAACATATAACTTTTGATGGTTACCCAGTGTAGCCCTTGGAACATTTATCAGGCTTTTCATGACTTTGGTCGAGTTTTATGACTCTCCCTTTTTCCACACAGGAATGTTGAGTGCTGTATTGATCCACCTTTCTTTCCTAGCTCTTTTTCCTCCATTTCATTGTCTTTGTTTTTCCAAACATTACATCAAATGGCTTGGTGGTTCTTTGCTGAACATGAAGGGTTGGCTATGGAGCATTTTCTTTTATCTTCCCAAATCCATCACATTTCTTTTAAAGTTAGTTATTACCTTCTGACCAGTTGATTTCCTCTATTTTTGTTTAATTTTTTTTTTCTTTTTTAGAGGGATTGTATGGGGTGGGAGTTTTATACCGAGAGGCTCAGAGCATGTTCTATACTGGCAATTACTCCTCTTGAAACTTGCTATTGCTCTCACAGACTTTTCCTCTCTATAAAAATGCACGTGAAACAGATAACCCGGAGAAATTAAAAGAAAAGAGCAGTTTAAAAAACAAGAAGGTCCGATCCCTTTCTTGTGAAAATGAGGAGGCTGAGGCTTACAGTGAGTTAAGTAACTTAATCGGGTCCAAACAGCTAATCAACAGCAAGAATGGGACTAAAATCTACATCTATGTTGATGATTAATTTAGGAAACTGTTATTTATCTTTGCAGAATACTACTATAAGGAGGATTTTTAGATGTAAAGAATGTAACAATGCATCTTTGAAACATACCCTCAGTGACTTGTAAAAAAAAAAAAAATAGTGGTAGCATGAGCAAAGGCACTTCATGTATTTTATGGAGAGGTCCCTCCCATCCTTGGGAGCACACCCTGCCCCAGTGATTCTGTCGGGATCTGATGTTTATGGTTCTTATACATAAAGATAACTGCAGCAGGCTTGCCTTGATAGTCTTACCATTTCCTTGAGATTACATTCTTGAGATGATGAGACCAGCTTGAATTTTCAGTGTAGTTGTGAGACCTTTCTTAGGTTGAAATGAATTCTGATAAGCTGATTATCTCTCCGAAGAAAATATGATGTCCACATTTCATAGCTTAGTTCCTATCACTTTAGTGCCATTTTTATTCTGAGAAATCTTCCCTGCCCTAAATTAAATAAAGTAATAAGTGCTCTGGAGTCCAACACATATTAAATAGAATTATTTTTTTAAAAACTCAGACCTACAGGGTAGAGGATGGGTTTTCTTTATGGTATATTTTCTTTCTCCATGTTGAAGTAAGCACTGGTAGCTAGTTTCCTTTTTTTTTTCTTTTTACAGAGCAATGAGTTATGAAGCTCAAAAATAAAGTGTTCTCTGTGGTGTAAATAAAGCAGTAATCTGAGCAAATATATCACCCTGTGTACTGAGGGTTTTGTTTTTTACTTTCCTTTTGTTTTTGTTTTTTGTCTCTTTTTGTCCCCTCTCCACTAGTCTCGTTTATGTTGTTGTGTATTGTTGACACATTAATCTTGGTAATAGAAGTGAAAGCTACTTTTCATTGAGAAATAGATTCAAAGTAAAAGATGATTAATGAACAAAAGCATCATGCATTCTCAATGATGTGCTTTGTATCCCAGCTGTCTAAATCTGTCTGTATCTCAGCCTCTTGCGAGCTTTCCGATTATTGTATCTATTCTCTACTTCACTCCAGTGGAACTGGTTAGTTTAGCCCCCCAGGCTTCGAGGTGTCACGGAAGAGGACAGCGAAAGTCATGGGGAGGATCTTCCCCGAGGTGCCGTATGCCTGGTAAAGGGAGTCCAAGGGCTGGCGACGGATGCTTACAGTGTAGGGGAAGAGATTGTTACTTACATCATGATGTCTGAGAGGCTTCTCTTTGTAAGCCTATTGCTTGTCCCTGCACACTTTCTCTCTCAATGACAAAGAGCAGCAGGACTAGTGAGATGATGGGTAGAAACCAGAGGGAATTGATTGGGAAGGGACTATCCATGGTGCAGTAGCTTCCCCTGCTTGTGGGAGCTGGTGGTGGCCTCATGGTAAAGCTCAGTTCCTCTTTTGTAAAAGTCCAAGGTGCCTCTATTAGGACACTCCAAGTTCTCTGCCACCAGATTGGGAACATTCCATCTGACAGAGAATACTGCATAATTGCCATTCAGATGAGGGTTCAAGTTCTAGTTTCTCTGTGGGATTTGCAAAAATACTTAACCTCTCTAAATATCATGCTTTATCTGAAAATTAAAGATAATAATGCCCACAGCACGGGATACAAGAAGAATTCAGTGGGAGATTGCATGCAGATTATTTATTATAGCATGTGATACAGGGTAAGCAGTGGGTGGTTATTACTATTATTTTTTTATTATTTTCTTGCCATTTTTATTGTCTTTTTCTGTATTCACTCATATACATGTGTCTCTCTCTGTCTCCAGTACATAATCATAATTAGTGAGTTCCTTTAAAATTGCAAGATTCTTCATTAATTTTACTTATGTTTCAAGACCTCACCTTGGGAGGGGGACTCCAATATGATTAAAGTCGGTTCAGCTATTAGAACACCCACTGTAGTTCTACCGCAAGCCCTCTTCCCTTGTAATCTCATTTAATCATTGTAAGAATCTTCAACGACTAATTTTCATTTCCACTCCATACATGAGAGAATTGAGGCCCAGACATGTAAGGTAATTTACTCAAGGTCACACAACTAGGAAGTGCTGAAGCTGGGGTTTCTATCCTAGTGGGGATTACTCCCAAGGTCAAAGCTCTTCCTTGATGCATACACTGTTCTCCTGACATGTTGTGATCTGTCCTCCACCTGACTTGTAAGAAGCTGGACCCCAGGGTTGATAGGGAAGTTGGGCTTAAAGAAAGAGCTTTTGGGGCAGGCTGGTTAGTGATGCATACCCCTGTGTCTTACACTGAGACCTTTGGGATCCCAGAGGAAAATGGGGTTTTGTTCTAACGTAGCCATTCACTCCTCTGTTCAGCAAATATTTAATGAGCACCAGTTTTGTTCCAGGTACTGTGTTAGGTATAGAGCATTTGGTGGGAAACAAAACCCAGGGTGTCTGAGTCCTCATGAGTATTCAGTGATGGAGTTCCCCAGGAGCGGCAGATACTAATCAAATGGTGAGCTTTTGCCATGTAGTTATAACTGAGATAAATGCAAGGAGAAGGAGCCTGTCCTAGATTTGCTGCAGAGAGGGATCCGATATTTGAGACGAGAGCAGAAACCACAAGGGGGTGGGGGGGCGGTGTCTCCTTTCTCTTCAGGCCCTGTGCGGCTGACACTGAGCCCTCTCCACTACCACTTTCCTTGCATTTGAAGCAGCAGAGCTTTCTGTGTCAGATTTCTGCAGTGCTTGGTCCTCTCTTTTCATCTTTTTTAGCTGAGAAGTTTTCGTGGTTTCTACATGGATGAGATCCTTTTGTCTCCTTAATACTAAGTTTGTATCAGGCCTGCTTCAGATATTGATGGATTTGGGTAAACTCAGTTCATGTGAACTCATGAACATTTGCTGAGAAGCCTCACTCCTCTTGGTAGAAAGAACTCACTGGCCATTTCTGCTATGATGGGAAGGGGCATTTTTGTCTCCCAAATAATTTTGTTCAACACCAGTAATCAGCAAGTGATTCCTACCCATTTCTGTTGGTCTTTTATCATTCAACCTAAGACTCTGTCTGCAGAAATTAGAAATCTTTTCTCTCCCTGATTTACTTTGCCCTGACCCCTGTACCTTTAAGGAGACATCACAGGCCACAGAAAAAATCTTCCCTTTAAGTGGTGGAAATGTGAAATTCTCCAGGCTCACAGTACAATTGATAAAGGAAGCTATTTCCGGGAAGCTGCTTTTTTGAAGTTGGTGGTCACACTTTCTCTCCTTCTGTTAACAATTGGTCCCAGGACCCCACCAAAAAAAGCCAAACTAGACAATATCTCTATTTTTAAAAAATGACAGGTGTATGTAGTACATAGTAGATGCTCAGTATCGGATAGTGATCATAACAGTTACATTTTTAATTATTGTTATCTATACATTTATTTATTTAGATCTTCATGAATCTGTCTGGGAATCTCTGTGAGCCACATAGATCCAGGGATGGCAGTCTTTTCCTCTAAAGGACCAGGTAGTAAATATTTTGGGGTCTGTAAGCCAGGAAGTCTATCACAACTACTCAGCTCAGTTGTTGTCACATGAACCTGGCCACAGATACATAGATGAATGAGTGTGGCTGTGTCCAGATAAAACTTAATTTGCAGAAACAGGCCATGTGTCAACTCATGGCCCATAGTTTACCAGTGTCTGGTCCACACGGCAGTCCTCATCGGCACAGCTGCCTGGGCTTGAACGACGTGTCCGGTCCTGCATTGGTCTTACCTGGATAACTCGTCACCAAAACATATGCTGTAAAGAACAGAAACCCACCAAAGCTAGGCTGGCCAAAGAACACTTTCTTGGAAAGACACATTGGAATCTTGTATTTATCCTCAGTGTGGGCAGTTCAGTAGGGCCTCGGGAGGGGTGGCATAAGAAATATAAATGCTTCTGGAGCCCAGGTGAGAAGCTGTGCAAAGTGTCTCCCTTCCATTCTGTGTGGGCTCTTCTGCTTCTCTCTGCATTGGCTCTATTCACCCCGCTTTCCTTCCACAGATGCTCTGGCTCTGCTGTGCTTTCTCCTTATACATCAGAGCTGCTCTCAGAAGGTGCCCTTGGCCCTCATTCTGCATCACGGTGCACATGCCATGCCTACACACTGACATGGGGGAACATTGTCTTCATGTCCTTGTTGTAAATTCCTGTAAATTCCATAATGTTCATCTGAGGGTCAGGTACCTCTGCTTCCTATCATCCATTCAAGGAGAAACAAGGTGAATATGATCACGAGCAGGTGCATTCCTGGGCAAGTGTCATTCTTAGAAACAGAGATGTGGAATGTAGAGGTGCACCAAAAGTCTCCTCCCCTTCATTACTCATTACTCGTAAGACAGAGTTTTGCTCAACACTGTCTCCAACTGACACTTTTTGACTCAACGTCGTATTTTAAGCTCCTAAGGTGGTGCTGGCTATAGGGTGATCTCTCTGCTTGTACAAGAATAAATTGATGATATTTCCCAGCTGAAAGCACCCGGAAAGTTTTAATTTCATTTAAGTTAAAATAATCAGGTCTCGTGTATATTTCCTTTCACAGGTTTGTTATACTTTGACTTCAATGTCCTGTCTCATGTACTTGGTAGAGAAAATAATGTAAATATACCTTGAAATTTCCCTCGAGTTCATCTTCCCTTTTTATACCAGGTGTAGCTGAAGTTTGGGGCCAGATAAAAAGAGCCTCGTTGCCTTACACACACCCTGTTATCTCTGGTAGGTTCAAATGCAGTTTCTCCAAGAAGGCTGTGATACCTTTGCTCTTTCTAGCCTTGAATCTGAGAGTCTCAGGATTTCTTTGGAGGACACAGAGCAGCATCGTTTTGACAGACGGTGCAAATTAAAAGATCCAGTGCAGCCCAGGAACCAGGGACCCAAACTTGCCCCTTGGGTTTTCATTTACAGTTAGGCACTGCAGACACAATTATTGCTGACAGGGAAGCAGAGGCTGGTGGCAGAGTGTGTGCGATGGGAGGCTCCTGCCAACCCGTAATTGGGAGGATTATTTTTAATCAGAACATACCCTACAGCCCAAACATGAGAAATCTCCTGTAAGGCCAAGACAGGAAATTAAACACACCAACAATAAGCCTCAAAGGAGGGTGGCATGTGGGGGTGTAATATCGTTAGTCTTTCGAAGGTCCCTGGAGCTTTGAGTAGAAGTTTGGTTCCCTAGGGAGGGAGGCTGGGATGAAGCTTTCCATGGAGATGGACAGGTGAGTATAGCCAAATTAAATGCAGCAGGCAGGCTAACTGATGTTTATTGCATTTAGAGAGTACGAGAAGTCAAATAGGAGCCTTCAGAAAGCAGCTACAATTGTATTTTATCATTAAGGGAAGAGTCTCAGAGTCTCATTAATTCCTTATTTTCAGATACCTTATTGAGCACTTACTATGTGCCAGGTGCTGCATTGGCCGCTGGTATGTCTGGGCTCTCCAGTCACAGTCTTCTGGATAGTTGTAGTCATATCCTTTGGGAAAATTTTGCAAAGTATATTAAGACTTTTTTTTTTTTTTTTTTTTTTTACTGAAAAGACTGATGTTGGCCAAGCAGGCATGATTTTTGGATATCTGGTATGCCAAATGTTTGTTGAGTAGTAATGCCAGGTAATTACATTGTGCAATCCTTACACCAACCCTCTGTGGAGGGCATTATTATCCCCAACTGACAGAGAGGAAAACTGAGGCTCAGAGAGGTTGAACAGCTTGTCTAAAGTTACATAGCTTAATGAATAGGAGAATTAATTTGAATCCAGTTCTCTGTCTAAAATCTACATAACACTGTCACTCGTAAATAAGATAAAGCACAGCCTAGATCTTTAAGGTGCTGAGGACTGTAAATCCATGGGAGAGGACAGACATAGAGACCACTGTCTGTGAGTGTGGAGTTCTAAGAGTGGGGAAGCGGGAGCTCTTCATTGTGCCCTTGAGGTCTCCCCGGGGTCATGAAAAATAGGTACATGGTTACTGAGCCAACAAAGAAGGAACAGAATCCTAGGCATGGGGCCAGATAGTGATATGAGAGGGCATGGGACATTTAATTTCAGTTTAGAACTACTGGCTTTTGGATTTTGTTCTTGTTCAGCTCAGTCACTTAGTCTTAACAAATACAAGGGGGAAGAAAAGAGTATTTTGGGGATCCTCAACACAGAGACTAGGCATCTGAAAGGATGGGGCAGGACGCCAAAGGATGATGTGGGGCGGCTGACTTTCAAAGTATCCCCTGAAGTCATTGCTGCATAGAATGTTTATTTATGTGTGATCAGAATGGGAGCTGGTCTTTAACCCATGGCTTTCCCTAGGAAGTAAGCCCATGTTGACAGTAAAGTGACATGCTGGGGCTCAGTCTAGAGTTCAGAGGACTTAGATCCAGTAGCTAATCTGGGGGCATACTGAATTGTTTGCATCACCAAGTGTGGCTCATTCAGTCATCCACCTGCAGTAGAAGTCTTTAGTCACCAGCCTTGTGTTATATGGCTGAGCGTCATTGATTCCCTTGGGAAGGGTCTCTATCCCCAACCCGAGAAAGCTGCAGTGTACTCCCCACTTGGGCTCACTCTCCTCCCATCCCAGGTGTGTTCAGTACTGGCTTCTCCATGCCCCATCATTGCCAAATTGCACATAATAAGCCCATATAGTACTGGCTGCATTACTCTGTGCTTGATGCAGCTTCTGACCCCTTACAAGGGCAATTAAACTTCACATACCCAGGTATGATTGGAAAGGGTGCCCACAATCACTGGTTAAGGTACAGCTTGCTAATCTGAATAAAGGGCCGGTGGAGAATGCCCCCAGCCAGGTGATGATATACCATCCTTTGAGGCCAATATCTTACATGTGTCTCTTCTATTGGCAAGTAACAGAAACCCACTCAAAGTAGCTCAAAAAGGGGGATTATTTATTATACAGCATAGGAGTGAGTCTCAGCCCTACCCAGAAACCTCCCTCCCATGGCCCCTCCAGTACTGCCTATTCTTTTCTCTGCCCTGTTCTTGCTCCAGAGTCTGGCTTCTCTTCTTGCTGCTAAACGCATGGCAGAGAATGGTGAGCCCACAAGTACTGAGTTCTCAGTTCTAGAAACTAGCAAAAACTGAAGAGTGCCCTCCAAATTCCTGGGAGGAAATTGACCTGAGATCAGGTGAGCTGTCATTCCTACTGAACACAGCCCTCATGGAGCCCGGATCATATACTCCAGACATGATTTCTGTATCCGTGCTAGGCAGAGATGAGGGAGGGGCAGGGAAATAATGCAGAGAAGCTATGTAGTCACCCAAAGCATGTCTAAAGTTAATGACAGGGTGAGGAATTTAGAGAGTACGAGAAGTCAAATAGGAGCCTTCCTCCCTTCCATCTATCCTTCCTTTGGCAAATATATGTTGAACGCCTTCGTAGCCACTACACAGCAGGGGTTAAAATGATGAGCAGGATAGATGCAGTCCCTGCCCTCATGGATGGAGCTCACATAGTGGAGACTGGCAGACATCAGTCAGATCATTTGTAACTGACTATTACATGAGAGCTGTGATGTGTGCTATGAAGGAAGGGCTCTTGAGACCATGTAGTAGGGGTTTCCTTAAGAAAGTCATAATGACTGGGAATTAATGGGCGTGAAGAGTGTCGCAGGCTGAAGATGCAGCATGTAGAACGTCCCTGTGGCAGGTGGCGAGTAGGGTCTGATCCAGAACTGGAAGGTCCCCAGGGCCCGTATACTAGGGGGCCAGAGGGAGGGTCATAAATGAATAAAGCTGGAGCTGGAGCCAGAAGCAAAGTGTGCACGATGTCACGTTGTCTCAAGATACAGGCTTTGTCCTGAATGGCATCAGTGCAGGGTTTAATCAGTCCAGTAATACAGTCCCAGTCATATCCTGTAAATTCTGCTGTGCCTGCTCTGTGGAGGGATGAGAGGTGCAAGCCTGGAGCGAAAAGGTGATCTCCACAGCCCGTTGCGGTCGTCCAGGTGGGGGAACCCCGAAGCAGGTCGCGGCCGTCTGTGGGAGTGGAGACATTGCACTAGCCAGCCCTGTTTACCGAGCGGGAAAGTTAAACTGCATGCTGCCTGCCCAGGGGTCATCAACTCCAGTGTTTTGGAAGTAATTGGTTCGCTCTTTTGTGCATCCTTTCTGAGGAGTGCAGAGGTGAGGGCGGCTAATGCAGAAAGCGAGCCTTCACCTCCGTTCTGCCTGACTTTGTTCTGATGTCCTTCCACGTTTCATTCACTTGCAGCCTTTTGGCTCCGGCACAGTCTTGGTAGGATGAAAATTTCACCCAATTCCATTGGGACCCAAGATTCTCCCTGGTCACAAATTGCTCTTTAGGGAGATTGCAAGAAAAATTGCAAACTCAGGACAATCTTAGTTTAACATACATAACTCCTCTGGAAGTCCTCTGCTCTCGAGAGCATCTTAGATTTTTCTGTCTGGTGCCGTTGTTAATGACCATTTCTATTTTCACCTGTAACAATGGTTCTCAGCCTTGTTTGCATTCACTCACTCACTCATTCATTCATTGGGAAGAGAGAGAGAAAAAAAGGGAGAGGGGGAGAGAGAATCTTAAGCATGCTCTATCCTCAGTGCAGAACCCAACGCAAGACTCAATCTCATGATCCTGAGATCATGACCTGGGCAGAAATGAAGAGTTGGAGCTTAACTGTCTGAGTCACCCAGGCACCCCCCCTTTGTTTTTACAAAATAATCCACCTGGACGACTTGACTAATTCTTAATAATCGGTAAGGGGGTGTGGTTATAAGTTCATTTCAACCGCAGGTTGAATTAAAAGCAGATCTAAAGGAGTGGGCATAAAGCTGAGAGGTTGACATCATCTGGGCACAGAGTATGGGAGCACAAATGAAGGCCATTTTGCTCAGGGAGAACCTCCCTTGGAATGAAGCTCAGTGCCCTTCTTTGGAGGTGCACCCCTTTGGGTCAATGAGGAATCACTGCTTATGTTGTCTAGTGTGGTGAGCCACTGCTAAGTGTCCGGGCACTGCGCAGGCAATGAGGCTCCCAGATTGAATAAAACACGGTCCTTGTCCTCTAGAAGTTCAGAGTCTGAACAGGCCAACTCTACAGTATGAAGTGTATGAGTCTTGTTCAGAGAGGGGGCTGTGTGAAAGACCACAGGGCCCCTGGAAAAAAATGCAAGCCTGCTGGACAGGTCAGTGAAAGCAACAGAGAGAGGTTCACACTGGGTGGTCTTGTGTCTTTCAAGTAGTTCATTTTAGCTGGATCCTAGAGTATGCTGGTGAGTGTACGAAAGGAAGGGGGAAGTGACTGGAGGAGGGAGGGGCAAGGGTCAAGAAGGTTGAACTTGGTGATAGGAGCTATTGCCATTTTTAATAAATATGATGCTTGCATATTTTGACACAAAGCTTGGGTATACTTTGGGTTCATCAAAACTATTACTACTCCTATTTTTCCATTATAATCATCATTAATATTTTAATCATTATTAGGGTACAGATAATTCTCCAACTGAGGCATTCTATGAATTATAGAAGATAATTATATACTTTTGGCTCGTATTCCCTAAGTGTTCCTACCTCCTTTTCCCAGATCCTCTTCTTCCACTTCATGTGGTTACATTCTTCTCAGTATTGCCACTTCCTTGGCAAGTGTTCCCCAACATCCCTGACCGAGTGCCTATGGACTGTAGGCACCAAGAGGACAGTGCTTGGCATAAAAAGAGGCTTAATAAATAATGACAAACTTTTATACAAACTTCATGTTATAAAATGAGTAAGTGACAGGGGTGAAAAGTACATGATAGGGCATATAGTCAGTGGTACCCTAATACTTTTGTATGGTAACAGGTGGTAACTACATTTTCTGTGCTGAGCGTTTCATAATGTATGTAATTATCAAATCACTATGTCGTACAGCTGAAACTAATATAATATTGCACATATTTCAATAATAATATTAAACAGCACTGACTTTATGCCAGGCACAATGGTAAGGGCCTTTCCAATATTAACTTTTAATACTTACCTCACTCTACTGAGGTAGATAGTCTATTTATTCTCCTTTTATAGAGAAGGAAGGTGAGTTAAAGAAAAGCTAAGTGACTTAATCATGGTCACAAAGCTAATAGGTAGCAGAGCCTTGGATGACTGGGATAGATGGATGAAAGGAAGGGAGGAAGAAAGGACAGATAAATGACCACTGTCACCACCATCCTCACCACTTGTAATACCTTCAGGCTTCTCCAGATACAAATCTCTTCCTCCGCAGGCGCCTGGGTGGCTCAGTCATTAAGCGTCTGCCTTCGGCTCAGGTCATGATTCGTGTCCTGGGATCGAGCCCCACATTGGGCTCCCTGCTCGGTGGGAAGCCTGCTTCTCCTCTCACTCCCTCTGCTTGTGTTCCCTCTCTAGCCGTGTTTCTCTCTGTCAAATAAAGAAATATAATCTTAAAAAAAAGAACAAAACAAAAAACAAAAACCAAATCTCTTCTCCCAGTATTTTGAAACCACTCAGTGTTCTCCGATGTTCTAAGTTATCAACATCAGTGAGCTCGCCAAATGTGAAGATTTAAAAAAGAAAGCCATCCTATTAAGATATTAAGAAAAGGAGCATATTTTCTAAACATATGTCTTTGAGTCATGCTTATAATTAAGCCCTGAAACTGGGAGTTACATTGAGTCTGGGTATACATTGTGTCGGTACTTGAGAGGAGTAATGGAACACTAGATCAGTATTCTAGAACCCTGCAAATTAATCCCATTTCTGCTACCTAGGTGTCTCCCAGAGGGCGAAAGGGTCAAAATCAACTCTCTTGAGTATAGGGTGGTATAGGTATTAGTAAATCTTTCTGGTTGGAGATGACCTCTGCCCCAATTCATTGAATTAAATGATACTGTAATGGCCATTTACAGTTTGTGTGATATTTGATTTATTTAAATATCAGTGAACATGGATCTTACTCCTTCTGTTTGGGTGATGATAGCCATGTTTATGAAACTGATTATTGACGGGACACCTTATATCACAGTTTTAGTCATTGCAAAATGGAGTCACTTTGAATGTTAGTCATCATGGGATTGAAGATTATAGAATCCTGGAGTTCTAGAACTGAAAAGATATTTAGAATTTATTTCATTTCACCTAACTCCATGCAAAAAAATCCACAATAATATCTCTGAAAGATTGGCTTCTCATCTTTCCTTAAAAACATTCTGTGGCATAGAGCTCACTGTGTCAGGCAAGAGTATACCAGAGTGGTTCTTTTTGTTTATTTTTTTATGATTTTATTTATTTATTTGACAGAAAGAGACACAGTGAGAGCGAGAACACAAGCAGAGGGAGAGGGAGAGGGAGAAGCAGGGCTAGTCAGTGAACAGGGAGGCTAGTATGGGATTCATCCCAGGTCCCTGGGATCATGACCTGAGCCAAAGGCAGACACTTAATGACTAAGCCACCCAGGTGCCTCAGCAGAGTGGTTTTAAACTGGACGTCCAATTGCCAACTTCACATCCAGGCTCTACTACCTACATGGATATTTTGTGCAACTTACTTGAGCCTTCGTTTCCTCTTATGAAATAGAGAAAATTCTAACACCTTCCTATTGGAGTGTGAAATGTGAAGGAGTTAAATAAAAATATATTGAAAGACTTGATTTTGTAAAAAAGATTTTTATTTGTTTATTTGACAGAGGGAAAGAGAGTGAGCAAAAGCAGGGGTAATGGTAGGAGAGGGAGAAGCAGACTCCGTGCTGAGCAGGGAACTCGATCCAGTCTCCATCCCAGGACGCTGGGTTCATGATCTGAGTCGAAAGGCGCTTAATCAGCTGAGCCACCCAGGCGTCCCTAAAAGATTTGATCTTAATAATTTTCATTGTTATCATCATCACCACCACCATCATCGTTGTTCATTTCATAGAGATTAGCCAGGTGTGACTATGACAAAAAAAGTAAATGCACGCTACAAGAATACATCCCTCGATCCTAAAGTCTTTCCCTCTCTTCTTCCCTAGGAAACTGCTCAAAGAACTCATGCCAGTGGAACTTACAGCTTCCTTGATCGGACTCAGCATTCAGTAAGTGTGACCACTTTTGAACCTTCATTACATAAATACATCTATTTCTTTGATCGTGTCTGAGATGAAAAGCTCTCTTCAGCAGCCCTGAAGTTCCCACAAACACTGTGCTGCCTGCCTGTGTCTTTCTTTTCTGCATGACTGCGTCGAATTCAGAAGTGAGGGGAGGGTTTGCTAGGCAGAACCCCCACAAGGAACACAGGAAATGTGTGTGCGTGTCAGTGGGTTAACCCCACCACTACTAACTAGGGGTTAAAATGAAATGCACTTTGTTGTCCTTTTGTTCCCTTAGCTCTTCTCATTAGGAGATACCTTGTCTCCCTCTCCTAGTTGCATGACCCTGCAAAGCAGAAAGAAATGCCAGCAAAAACAGATCAGCCAGTGAGACCACATATTTCTTGAGGCATTTAAGAACAATTCATCGTGGGCCAGACTACTTTACTACTATATAAAAATTACTGCAGAAAAAGAAATTCGGTACTTTAAGATGCCGGGGTACATTTCAGAAATTGGATTTGTTTTTAGCAAGTAAGCACTTTCCGCCGTCTGCCGTTCTCATTGTGCACGAGGACTTGATTTTTGGTGAAGCTAGCAGTATTTTCTCCGATTTCTTCGACTCTTATTTTTTACGATACACTAGCTTTTGAGGTGATGGTGTTGGTAGTTAAGCACCTCCGCAAAAATCTTAGACATCCCTTCTTCTCTGCAGCTGTCTATGCCAAACAACTTTTAAAATGAATCCGTCAATAATAATTTAACAACAAATATCCAAGTTTTAAAAGGTTAACTAAAGGAAATACTTCTTTTTTTTTTAAGACGTAGCTTTTCTTGTAAGGTTTCAGAGTTTTTAAACATGTCCTACTTCTGAGATTGGTGGAATATAATTTGATTCATCAAATATAGTAAAGGGGCAGGTAGAATTCCATGTTGGGAGACTCCAGGCCTGGAAGAGGCTGATCAAAGGGAATTCTTTGCCTTTGGTGGTACTGCATGACTCCCCTTTAGGCTATAAAATTTGCATATGTGAATGGTAGAAGAAGGAGGAGACAGAAAGAAGTGAAAAAGATGGTGTATTTGCTGTTTGCTACATCAGAGTTACTTAGTGTAACCCGGATCAGCTAAAGCTTGTATCACACAGGAGATTAGATCCACAGCTTTTGTTCCCAATAATAAAGGAAATTTCGTGTCTAATTCCCTACATGCCACATCTTTCAATGCCTTTGAAGTTCAGGCTACAGCATTTTCTAAAAACTGCGAGGTTTTCTAAGTGGAAAAGAGGGGCTGTTTGGCATGAAGTCTGTTCACATCTATTTGGTGTAAAGTTAAATATGCATATTACTTTATCTTTTTCTGTTTCAAGCAGTATTTTTCTCTTTTCATAGATGATTTTGTGGCGCTGGAGCAGGCAGGTAGGGATGGAGGGAGGAAGGTTTCAAGGATGGGTTTTCAGATTTCGTGTGACCCTCCCACCTTTCTCTCTGCCTTCTCAACATGATATAAATTACTGCTTCTCATAAAGGAATCCATGTTCCAACCCTGGAATTGGGGCTGAAATTTCTAACCTAGGGGAGGCTCTGGTCCCTGAGATAATTAGTACAGTGTTGTAAGGAGCTCATGTTAATTTGTCTTTGGATAAGGTATTTCCATATCTACGATTGCAGTCTAAAGAGGAAAAAAATTATTAATTTGCTGCTCCATACCAGTGTATAGATATCTGATAATTTAAAAAAAAAAAAAGGAAGAAATGGAAAACCTTCTCACTGGGGTATTTAGAACGGCTGCCCAATTTCTGTGTACCTAATAGATTTCGATGCTTTCCTTGTGATGAGAGCTTCACTGGAGCAGTGAACCTTAACTTAGTCAATGTCCAGAACCAAGAAGTCACTTCCCCTAGAACCAAGATCAAGTTCTAGGAGGTTTCTCGGTTATTAGGAAAGCAGACAACCTGACGTTTCCATTGGCCATGTGCCTGGGTATTGGGTTCTCCTCAACAATTACACATGTATGGTACATTGCTGGTTAGGAAACTTTGATTTTACTGCAAACAACAACTCTGCATTTAGAATTTACACACATCTGGCATCTTTCCTGTGCTGATGTGGCTGTCCTACCTTGGTCTGTGCCAAGGTTCTGATGTCTCTTTTGGCTTTAGAAAATCATTATCCATTTGCTATACTTCCAAAGTCTGGTTATCGTTTATTGTTTAATCTTTCCAGAATGTTCCATTTGCATTGGTGCCTTTTAGCTGATGTACATGATGCAGAGCTAGCTCATACAAAGTGATATCTATGTAGGATTTTTGCTCTCCACATTCCTTTGTGGTGTGTATACGCAAGGGAAACCTACAGGATGCTGAGAGTAGTAGGGCTCTTTGTTGAACTTCATCCTCAGATTAATTTCCTGTAACTATGAATTTTAAGTTCCAGTGGAAGCCTTCCTTAGACCTCTATCTCCTATCAGATTACACTCCCCTGGCATGCTGTATCAGAATTATAATTTATTAATTAATTGACCAAAAATTAATTTCATGTTTGCCTTTTTCTTTTGTCCAGGGCTCTCCAGCACAATTTTCTGTACAGCACAATTTCCATGATAGGAACATTCTTTCTCTGTGCTGTCCAGTATGGTAGCCACTAGCCATATATGGCCACTGAGCACCTGAAATGTGGCTGCTGCCACCAAGGAACCAAGTTTATAATTTTGTTTATTTTTAGTTAATTTAAGTTTAAATAGTGTCCCATGGCTGGTAATAATCTACCACATGGATGGGACAGCTCTAGACTGGAGGCACCGTGAATACAAGAGCCAGTTCTGAATTCTCCATTCTTGCATCCAGGCTGACATTCAGCTGGTATATACCAGCATAGACATTTTTTGGTAAACTTCTGCTGTCCCAATCCCCTAAGCATCTTCATTCCCTGCAATTCCATAGCATTATCCCCTACATGAACCCTTTATCCAGAATGAAAGAGTTAAGGATCCTCCAATGCCACAGCGAATGCTCATTCTAATGGGTTGGTCTCCCTCATCCTCTGGTTATTAGATAGTGTATAATCTCTGATTATATCCACAGCCTCTACTGAAGTATTGGCCATGGTGGACAGTACTTGCTGGGCATAGTGACCAGTGAGCACATGGAAGGATGGATGCATCTCACTTTCTGATGGAGTGTTATGTATGTGGAAGAAACAGAGTTGACATTAGACAGTAGACTGGTCTGGATTTCCATGATGGCTCCCTTTTGTCTTCTGCTTACTGCTCTCATTCTTGTTCAAAGCTATGACGTCTGCTTTCCCAAGGCGTTCCAAATCTATCACTGAATTCCAGTGTCCTGTGCAGCAAATCTGCACTTACTTCTGACTCTCGCTTCTGACTCCAAATGCCTAACACTGAAATCAGACCACACCCTGCTCACTCCCCTCTGGCTCTGGACACCATTCTCTCCCCAGGTGACCCAGTCCCCAACTTCAGTAACCACTTACTGTGTCTGGATCCTCATTCACTACCACAAGAGGAATGGGACCTGGGCTGTCAGAGTTCCTTTTGTGCCCCCTCTGTTGGCCTATTGGTCCAGGTGCTCCTTCCTCAAAAGGCAGTGACCCCCCTGCCACCCACTACCAGGCACCCGTGTTCACACGTTCCATATGTGTATCTCTTATCTCTGTCAAGCTGCTGCATCACAGCCTCTATTAAATCCCGCCTCCTCTCCCTGACTCTCCTTCTAGATTGGGAATAGGAACTCAGGGGGATCTTTTTGATTTAATGACTGTACAAGACTGTGAAGCATGAGAGCGTATAGGCAGATTTAAAAAAAAAAAGAACGTTTTCTTTTGCTCCCTTATTGTTGGATAGAGGGACAAAAAAAGAATGAAAGTTACAAGGAAGATGTGTATGATTGCAGCATTCCAGGACCATGGATAACAAAGAGACAAGCCTAAAGTGGCATCCCACTACCCACCTCATTATTCCCCATCACTTCACCCAATTTAAATCTTCCATAACACTTCTCAGGTGCTCTAATTATTGTATTTCTTTCTTATGTATTATCTGCTTCCTCCACTGGGCTAGAAGGTCTCTGAAGATATGACATGTGCCTGTCTTGCTTGCTGCTCGATCCCCGATGCCAGAGAAGATGCCATAGAAGTAGAATGCATATGCATATATACAGAATGCATATGTATGGAATGAATTATTGAGTTGTGTGGCCTACTTCTTTGAACGGTGATCACTCTGTGTGTTTTGAAACCATTCTTTTTTCATCTGCAACCCCTCACAGTCCTCCCTGGCCATACCTCCCAATCTAGAAACCAAGAGAGTTAGGCTCACGACCTGGCTCTGTGAATTCACCACGTGATCCTTGACACACTGACCAATATGACTCAATTTTTTTTCATTCAGTAATACCAATAATAAGGAGTTGAACTAGAATCATCTGTAACTAAGATCCCTTCTGACTTGTAATTCAATGAATAAACAAGAAAGATAGAAACAAGGCCAGGGAAGGAAAGGTTAAAGGGAAGCCTCATTACCTCAGCAAGGCAGAAGGTGTTGAGTTATGACCAGCAGTGGCTCCTCCCTACCCCCCCAGCTGTGGGCAAAAATGAACTCATTGTCTTCTGGACAAGAAAATAAGTGTGCTTAGTAGGTCTGGGACTAGTACAGTACTGATATGCCACTTTCTGTTTGTTGTATTAATAACTGATATTGATACTGTTTGGTCCACACCCATGGGTCACATTCTAGAATTAGAGGAAATGAAAGCAGGTTTTACCCGCAGCCTCTTCTACGGGACACCTGAGATGAAATCTTTGTATTCATTAGTTCCCAATAGAATGACCTAAGAAAAACAATAACTTGGGGTTTCTGTTACATCTTTTCATTTAAGCTAAAGATTAGATCTACTTGTTGTTTCTACTTTGCATTGTCATGTGATGTTGTTTATTTGAGACATTGGTGCAAATTGCAGATGAGAAACACATACAAGAGTGGCTGGTTAATATGTCACAGAAACAAGGAATTTGGCTTTTCCAAATCAAGAGGCCACAGATTTCTTTTGAGAAGCTCCAAGGCAAAAAGACAAACTTTCTCCTAGTGCTGACAACCAGAATATATTTCTTAAAAGCATGTGCCTACTTTCTTTTGAGTTCAGGCAACTGTCTCCAAAGATGAGAATTCTTGGCTCAGAAGGTGTGAACCCCGACTCTGTGCCAGGCATACAGCTGGATGTAAATAAGTGGTAACAATGGTAAGTATTGTTACTCAGAACAATTACATAACTGAGAAGTAACGCCTTCTACTGGGCAGCCTGTGTGTGCCTGATCACTGGTAAAGCGATCACCCACTGGACCTCAGTCTATTTAAGAAGGATAAAGTATACAGTTTGATCCACACTCACGGGTCGCATTATAAGCTGTACTGTGCTACATTCCAGCTCAGGGTGCCATGCCATTGTCAACATTCTTACCCTGGTAGTGGTATCATTCATTCATTCACTTACAAATAGCTTTGGATCAATTATGGTGGATTTTTCTTGAGTGCTAGGGATATTACAGTGAATGGGGCCCTGAATTTATGGTAAAATTGTAAAATAAAATTTAAAATAAATAAAGCAGTCCAAATTGTATTGGTGATCGTAGACCAGCCAGTCACAGACAGGAATATATGTTGGGCTCAGAATG
This sequence comes from Spilogale gracilis, assembly GCA_004023965.1. Taxonomy (NCBI): domain Eukaryota; kingdom Metazoa; phylum Chordata; class Mammalia; order Carnivora; family Mephitidae; genus Spilogale; species Spilogale gracilis. The sequence goes on along the minus strand of PITA01002406.1, from coordinate 79,265 downwards.
CAAGGATGTGATTAGATCTGTCTCAGGTGTGGGAGAGGGCCAAGAGTTGTCCCTGTTATATGTACATTCTTCTTTTCCTTATTCTTAGGTCAGGTTTTTCCTCTCAGAGCTGGCTGGCCTTCCTCACCCTTCCCCTGAAGTACAATGCCCTTGCAGGGTGCTTCCTCCCCCAGCAATGACCATTTACATCCCATAGGGCCAGACTCTCCCCATCAAGTCCATAAACCTGCACTCTGTGCAGAATCAATGCCCATTTACAGCTGCTAATGCATTAATAACAGAAACGTCCCTGGCCATGACCTACCTGAGTCATTACACACTAATCATCAGAGGCAATTCCAAGCAGATTGACTAGTGATCGGTGTCCTCCTGGCATCCAGGCAGGAGGACACACGGCTGCCTTCACAGCCCCTGAGCAGATGGTCTGAGAGTGTAATCACACACTACAGCCGGTGTGGGTCTGGCTCCAGGAAGGGGAATTTCCATGTCTTGCATGCAAAACTGTGCTCTCTCACCCAGGGCTCTGCTCCAAGTGCCTGCCTTTCATTTCAGCATAGAATGCAGGCTCTCCTCTAAAGACATTGGGGAAACAAAGTTTACCTGTGTCTGGAATGTTCTAGGATGCACCCATGCCATGAAGCTAGTTTAATTCCTTTCCCACTTTTCCATGTAACCCATCTCCAGATACATGCTCCAAAGCCACAGTCACCATGGGCTTGTGATTTGGTGTCCTAATTTCTTCCTTTAGTTTTAGCTTGTTTTTTTTTTTTTTTCTTTTTGATCTTGCTCTATCACTCCCTACAATTGTAATTTTAAGGGTTACACAATGTATCATCAGGGTGATGTTTTATTCCCCACTATGGAATATCTAGGAGGTCTCTGCTCTTTTCACTAACACCATTATTTCCAGACTTAATCACTCAGGATCTGTAGAGTTTTCTTCTCTGGAGTAACTTCCTAAAGATAAATACCCCTATGAGGAATTGTACAGTCAAAGGAAATAAGTATCTTTATGGCTTTGCATGCATATCACTGAATCACCTTTGAAAATGGATTGTATTAATTTACAGCCAGTACATTGTGTTTTGAGCTTTCTACTCTTAGCTGCCTATGTTCTAGTTGACTAGAATGAGAATTCAGATTATATGGGCTTGGAAATATGAGTCAGATAGGATCTTTACCTTCAAAGAACCCAGCGAATAGAGGGAGAATCCATATTAGAAAAATAACCCACCGCTCTGTGACATGTTAGAGCCTTTAGGAAAAAGGAGCTTCAGAATCCATGGATTCTGGGACAAGGCATTATTTCTGAGACTAGTGGAATTCAAGAACCTCTGTCTTTGATGCTATTTCTTGACTAGAGTTTCGGGAGTTTGGTAATCAGTGGTCTGATGGCTGTAGTCCTATGTGTACTTGTTATATCCATAAATTCAGGTGTAAGAACTTAATGACTACATTGGTATTCTCCATCCAGCTTTATGGTCCTTTCATTCCAATACACACTGAAACTTTTGTTGGCAGAAGTTCACAAATGTGCGTTGCTAAGACAAATAAGCTGGGAATCTTTGGGTTGTGTGCTCGATAAACCCAATGGGTCACAGCCTGTAGTTCATTGAGATTCCAATAAAGGAAGCTGCAGTCTTAGTGGAAAAAGCACAAGATGTTAAGACAAACAAATGGAGATTCAAAACTTGGCTGTCTGTTTACCACTTCTACAAACTTGGGAAAGTTACTTAACCTTTCCCAGCCCCAGTTTCCTCTTCTGTAATTAGGATGACAGTGGCCACCCCACAGGTTTCTTGTAAGGTTTAAATAAATACTCCTTTTTGCAGGGACAGGGTTCTTTTTGGGGAAAAGCCTTTTGGGGTGGAAAATGGAACTCCAAGAGCATAACTTGGGCAGTGATTGAATCAGCAAAAGCTAGTAGCAAAAGTAACACTCCATTTTAGTTAGAGAAGACCTTGTGGTGATTCTGATAGGGAAAAAGAGAGGAGAGGGAGTGAGCAGAAGGAGCCAACTTGAAGGCAGGTGGGAAGCTGATAATTGGTGTGAAGGGAGGGGCCCCAGAGGAATCAGGAGCTGTTACTGAAGTTTAATTTGAAGCCCTTTGGTTTGTTGTGGACTTAATCCCTCTCCCGGTCTGCCCCATTCCCCATACCACCCAAGAATAAGAATAAAGCCAGCCTCTTCCTTCAAAGCAGTGAAAATGTTTCTGGGAGTGAATTTTAATGGAAGTTCTGTGAAGTGCTGAGTTCCAGCCTAAGTCCATGCATAGGAAAATAGGTGTTGCCCTTAGCAGTTCTGAAGATAAAACAGCTGCTGTGTTGGAAATCTGCTCATGGGCCCCGCCGCGGGCCAACTGCTCTGCATGCATTCCCTCGTTTTATCCTTACAGTGACCTAGTGAGATAGGTCTTGCTAATTACTGCTGTTTTATAGTTGAGAAAACTGACCCTTGCTTGGGTTGCTCAGAGTCAGATGACTTGCAAGAGGTGGAACTGGGTTTCAGCTGTTGAGTCCACACATCTGACCACTACACTGACCTCTTTCTATCTCCGTGGCCCCGGGTCCAAAGTGCTGATAGGATTGTACATTTCATTAAGGAAATCGTGGCAAAGAATTTTGGCTTCACAGGGATTTGAGAATGGTGGTGTCTAAAGATCTCAGCTAATGTCTAGGTTTTATTTATAACTTCTTTAAGGAGTAGATGACTGTACAAATAAAGAAACAATTCTTCTACAGGGCTCTCATTCCTGTCTCTTCTCTGTGCAAAAAAAGAATAAGAACATGAAGTACATGCACCGTGAACATGAAAACTGAAATATTCTCTGTGGTTACCAGGGAAAACTGAAATATTCTCTGCATCAAAAAAGACTCTTGTTAGCATAGGCAAAGTAGAGAGCCACAACCCGGAGTTTTTCTGATGCCCAACATGCCTGTAGCTTCATGGTGGTTTGACATTCTGTCAAGGTTTTAACTAGGTTGCATTTGAAGTTTCATTCTGAGTAAAAAAAAAACACACACACACACAAAAAACAAGACAAAACAAAGATGAAGGACTAGCAAGCAAGGAACTGAATTTTGACTTTGAGGTGTGTGTGTGTGTGTGTGTGTGTGTGTGTGTGTGTGTACACACATATAGATATGCACATATGCATGAATTTTCAATAAATATTTTAATAAAGAACTATGGGAATGGGGTAGTAAAAGGATTGCAACTGTTTTAGTTTGAAGTAAAAAAGACCTTATTATTCAGAACACATGGTCCGACCACTGCATGGTGGTGGCTGCCACAGGTTGCCAGCTTCTTATCTAAGGCTGATTCTGCAGACATTTTTGAAGGGCCTGTAGGTGCCTTACCTTCCCAGAGCTCCCAAGAAGCCTTGTGCTTCTTTGCATCACCTGAGCAACCCTCCCTATGCTGTGCTCAGTCACTGATGGTACTCGTCAAGCCTTCTTTTACCCAGTGAGAGTTCTGATGAGGGCTGTGGTCAGAGGTGAGGAATCAGAGCTGACCCAACATTCCTATGATTCTCTTCCGCATCTCTTTTATGGAGGAATTGCTCTCTCACTGTATCAAGCAGTGACTGGAGCCTTTCTTTCATTAACTCAACAAATACACATCAAGTGCTCTTCTTTGCCAGGCATGGTTCTTGCTGCTGGGGACACAGTGAGAAGCAAGACAGACAAGTTTCCTGAACCCATGGGCTTAAATTCTCTGACAAACAATTACGTAAATCAATGTATAATTATAAATTGTACTACGTTTTGTGAGATAAATGCCAAGCACATTATGGGAGTCTGTGCAGAGAGCATAGTAACTTAATTTGGGTGATCAGAGAATTGATATGTAAGTTGACACATTCTAGGGAAAAGTCTCTGGGCTGTGGCAAGACATTTGGGGCTTTTGAGGAAGTTAAAGAAGGTGTGGTTAGAACAAAGTGCTGGAATGGTGTTTGAAAGAGCAGACAGGGGAGAGATCTTCATCAATTTCAGATTTCAGATTTCAGATTTTACGGTAACTGCCATGGGCAGCCATCAAAGGATCTGAAAAAAATAAGAAACATGATTATACTTCTGTTTTGAAAAGTATTCCTGTAGCTACTATAGTGAAGAAGGCTTGGGTGGAGTCCAAGTGGAAGCAAGGAGAACGGTTAAGAGCTGTATTGAAATAGTCTGGGAAGAAGGAATGACATTGGCTTAGAGTGGGGTTGTAACCTTGGGGGTGGAAAAAAGTTAAAGGATCCTGTTGGTCTGTTCATCCATCTATCCATCCTCCCTCCCGTCCTCCCTACCTTCCTTCTTTTCTCCTTTTTACCCCTCCTTCCCTCCCTCCTTCAGTCCTTCCCTTCTTCCTTCCCTGCTTCCATCCATCATCATCATCATCATCATCTATTCAACATTGCATAAAATCCAGGCATTTGCTCAATTCTTTAGGGCATCATTGTCCATCACCAGTGCATTCTAAGCCCTGTAGAAATCATGAAGCTTGTTTTGCTTAGGTTTCTTTTTTTTTTAAATTATCTTTTTTATCTCAAGAATGGATAAATCGTTTCTTCTTCCCCTATTAAAGCAAACTTTAAAGACTGCCTCCTCTTGGCTCCTGCATTTCCCATTGCTGCTGTCACCAGTTTTACCTTGGATGACACCGTTTGCTTTACGTAAGTTCTTCATGCATTGAAGACTGACGTTCTTAATAGTTCTGTCACCTGTGTTACAACAGACTGCTGAAAAGATACGAGTGATGCCTGCAGGAGATAGGGCTGTCTCAGCGGTTTGTGTAACACCAATGGGGTGTGAGGTAGCAGGAAAATAATTAGTTTAGTTCGATATAAATGGAAGGTGAATGAAGACACTACTGATATGTGGATGCCTGGGAGCTGGGGTGGCCTGCTTCATTTAAGATTTGAGGAAGAATAATCAAATCAATGGCTATGAAAATGAAAGCAATATTAAAAGACTTTCATGGCAACATATAAGGCTGAAAGAGCTAAATTCAATCAACCTGTATTTACTGAGTGCTTATTATGTACCTGTCACTGTGCAAGGTATTTTAGCCAAACTAAAGGGGAAAAATACTTGCAAGACATAAATAAGCCTTTACGCTCTCCATGGGGAGTCAAAATTTCAGAACATATGAATGTTTCAAGCATATATTAGAAAGGCTGAGTAACAATTATAAGCTGCATTAATAGGCAACACTGTTAGGGATAGCAGGAATGACATTGAATGTAAGACACATGAGTGACTGTGTGACTATGGTTAATTTACTTAACCTCTCTGAACATCAGTTCTCTCCTTTATAAAATGTCTGTATCACAGCATTGAGTGCCATTATGTCTTCACATATGCACACGCACACGTAGGTATGCACACACACACGAAGGCTGGCCAGGGTTTCTCAGAGCTGCGTTGGTGGTATTGGGGCTGGAAGGTGGGTAGAGAAAATGTGCTCCATTAGGTATTGATATTCTCAAGGTTCTAACACCTCTTTCCTAGAGTATCTTTGTATGTTGTTGAAAGCTGTTTTTTGCATCCAGTACTTCTATTTTTTTTCATCCTAAGATTTCTCCATTTGTGGTCTGTTTTTTATTCACTGTCTTCTTTTTAATCTGTCTTTGACATTGTAACTTCTCCATTGTCTCTCCATCTTCTGTATCATTTATCTAATTTTTCATTAGTTTTTTTGTTCCTGATTTTTCAGAGTACTTTTTATGGTCCAGGCATTTCTACCCATCTGAAAATTCTTAAAACTGTAATTTAAAAAATAAAAAAATGGATCCAGATATTTTTTGGTATGCTGTGTTAAAAACAAGACAACAGGGCTCCAAATAGAGCTACTTAGGCTAACCCCCACATCACCAAACTGAGACTTGACTTCATTACAGCTTAGCTCTGCCAGAAGTGGAATCTTAAGCCAGTCAGTGGGAAATTACCTGAGTAGCACTGGTTAGACCCTCTGCCGGATAGACCCTGCCATCCTCTAAAGGAAGGTAACCTTGACATAACCAGTCACTTCTTTGCTTACTTCCTTCTTCCTTCTTTCAGCCTGTATGGCATTGTCTTTGTACAGCTCTTCAGAGATCCCTTCTATCTGCTGCATTGGGTGCTGCCCAATTCATGAACTGTCGAATAAGGCCAGTAAGATTTTTAAAATGTATTTATGTGAATTTTGCTTTTTAACAGTTTCATTGAGTTTAAAATAGGTGACATGTCTTTTAGTTTATATCTCATAGATGTTTTAACTTTGTTTTTAAAATATATAAATGAATGCTTAGAAACCTGTGGTTTCTAAAATAATACTGTATGTCATCTTTCACTTTTATGATTTATCAGTTAATAGAGAAGTGATTTTTTATGCCACTAGAGGATTTTCTACTCCCTCATTTGCTGGAGAAGGAAAAGAAGCCACCTTATGCTAATTCTTAAAAAGGACATAACTACTATATACCCTGAGGGCTTTAGGACAATTAAAGTGAATTAAAATTACTTTATTTTTGGAGTGGGCAAATAGGAAATGGAATGATTAGACTCAGAAAGATTTTTCTACAGATAGGTTTTACCAGCTGAATACATTTGCCTTGATTAAAGAAAGAAATAAGGACTTGGAGAGGAAATCCAAGTTTTACTATGGGGTTCTTGAGAAATACTGGCTAGTGGTGCCGAGGAAGAGAAGGTCAACTTGTCGTTCACTTGAGAAAAGTAGTTTTATTAAAACTCAACTGAAGGGGCGCCTGGGTGGCTCAGTTGGTTGGGCAACTGCCTTCGGCTCAGGTCATGATCCCGGAGACCCGGGATCAAGTCCCACATCGGGCTCCCTGCTCGGCGGGAAGCCTGCTTCTCCCTCTCTCACTCCCCCTGCTTGTGTTCCCTCTCTGGCTGTGTTTCTCTCTGTCAAATAAATAAAATCTTTAAAAAAAAAACAAAAAACAAAACCTCAACTGAAGATGCCAGAATGGTCATTATATAGTGATAAGTAAGATTCAACATCCCATGGATTTAGGTACCCTCACATCTGGATGTATGGATTGGGTCATAGAGAGTTTTGTATCTAGGCTTGGTGAAGTAGAACTCTATCTAGATAGACAGAGGGCAGGCAATATATATTTCTTCTTGCTTGCCAAATCTGATTAGTAAAGACTCCCTGTAGCTTTGTTGAGAAGAATGCATCTGAACTCAGCAGGAAGGTGGTATGATTGATTAGCAATGTCTTCCAGGGGTATAGAAACAGGAGAGTTGTGGCACATGTGCCAACTCTTACCATTCTACTCTAGACAGGAGAGCATATTTCCCTTGTGGTCAGAGATGGGGAGCAGTTTGCTTCTGGAGACTTATCTACTTGATATGTTGAATAAATATTAAGATGATTTCATTTTACATTACTGTCAGTCAAAAGGCAGCAGTGCCATCCTGGAGTCTCAGGAGTAAGGTTACAGTTCAATTGGGGATACCCATTAGTATTTCTAACCAAATTCTTTTTTAACACAGTGGTTTAATTGCAAGAAAAATTGCTTAGGGAATACTATTTGATGGGGTTTAATCAATTTATGCTATTGGATTCTGCTACAGATTACACTGTTAAACACACAGGACAGACTGGGAGACGTGGTTCCATTAATTTCAGGGAAAGGTGACTCAGAATGGAATACAATGGCTTTGAGGTTGGTTTTCTCATTTTTGAATTTGTATGGGCCCCAGGTGGAAGATTTTGGCACTGTGTGCTGCTGTATCCTTCATGCATCTCTCTAAGCAGATGCTTTATCAGAGAAGAGAGCCAACAGAGGGAGGAAGTTATAGAGCTGTGCTGATGGTGAATGCACCTAGGGAGAGTGGCATTTCCTTAACCAACCCTATTAATCAGAGTGAAAATGTAGTACAAATGAAAATAAATACATAAATGAAAATGAAAAACATGTCATAAAAATTTGTAAGCTGCCTTGCAGCATTTTATGTATCTATCTTTACTACACAGACATTGCTTGGCTTCCCAGGTGCACAGGAAGTTTAAGTGGTGGGTAGGAGAAGCAGAGAGCCAGGCATAGGAGCTGATGGACATAGAATGAAGCTAGCATCTTTGAAGCCAGCCCCCTGATATTTGGCAGCTTTTTGACCTCCTTTGCTTTGGTTTTCTCATCTGGAAAATGGATCAGCAAATCAAAAGATTCTATAACTGCTTCTATCCTTTGTCCTTTTTTGAATAGGATGTCGTGGCTCAGAGAATTCAAGATCCACAGGTATTAGGTAGCAGAACTGGATTAGATGTTCAAAACAACGTTGGAAGAGCTAGTATGTCATGACGTGCTGTACAGAGGACTGGGCTTATTACCACTGGAGGGCTGGAATTGAGCCTAAAACTAGTCCAGCTCTCACCTCACAATACACTATCTGTGGGGTCTTTGCAAATCGCATAGTTCCCTCAGCCTCAGTATTCGCAGCTGCGGAAGCCCTACGGTTCTTTTAAAGAGCTGATGTGGAAATCAAAGGTCATGGTACATGTGACAACATTGTTCATAACTGAACATACCGTGCAAATATAAGGTAGCAATATATGTAAGATCAGATATATAGCTACAAGAGAAAATCAGATAGGACGTGGAAATCCTTTAGCCCCTGAGTGAAAATGATCTATAATGAGTTATTTCAAAGTTGCTTGGAGCCTAGTCAGTTATATCATATTTGATAAATATCAGATTCAATAAATATCATATATTGAAAGTCTGCTGTGTGCAAATCCCTGTTCCCGTTTTCTTTTATGAAGAAAGGCAGCCTACAATAAAATCCTTATCCTAAAGGACCTGAAAGTTTCATCGAAAAGAGCATTTTTCAATCTCTCCCATTTTTTTGAAACCTACAGTTTAGAGTGTTTCTTATTATTCAACAATTTCTTTTCATGGGGATATTCAAGAAGTGCTTTCAATTTATATATATTATGAACTTGTACATTTCTCAAGAAACTCACCCTCTGGCACTTTGATCCCCCTTTCTCTCACTCTCCAGAATACCAAAGAAGGATAACCCTATGATGTCTGATGGCCTCCCTATCCTTTAGTGGCACATTTGGACTTGAGATGGTAATACCAAGTCTTCTCCCTTCTCTATAGAAATGGTTTCTGAGAAGTGAATGTGGGGTAAGGGATATGAATCACTGTCATTTTTTGTGAAAAGCCAAGATTGTACAGGGTGACCCAACCTGAGGCAAACCCCAAATGTGAGCAAATGATAGAATGAGCATATCAATATGTGTTGTGGGCCAAGAGAGTTGGGATCATATAGCAGTTGACATATATGAATTGGTGAAAACAAGAAATTCAGAAGTAAGTCCATAAGCTACTGCTTTCCGGGATGCAGCCAAGCAGAAGCTGTTGCATAGGCTAAAAGAACACATACTATAAAGCCTCCAGAGCCACTTACCATTTCTATTTTTCTCTAATAAATGTCACAGGAAGGACTAAATAATCATTTGGTACCATGTTTCTTTGCAAGACCAACTCTGTGAAAAGAGTTTCCAAGTAGCAGTAGTAGACAATACCACAGAGAAGGGTCCTGCATTGAGAGGAAATCTCTCTCTTTTTGAGTATCCCTACGAAGATATCCTTTATGTCTTCACGGTGGGCTAACATTTGTTGGGTTCATGCTAGTATATATAAGGAAGGCAGCTAGCACTTATGTCAGTCCCAATTCATGCCAGCTCTTGAAGTGAGTAGCATTTTCATAAAAACTCAGCAAAATAAGATTTTGAATCTCACGCTTTTTTTTTTGTTTGGTTTGGTTTGGTTTTTTTTGTTTTTTTTTTTGTTTTTTTTTTTGCTGTGAGGCTTGGGAAACACTAGATATTTTTATCCAGGAAGTGTATATTCCACATATCAGACAATATGCTAATATTATCTAGCATTGACAATAATAAGATTTCTTCATTTGCCATGAAACATAGTATTTAATGAGTATTTTATTATCTTCAATCCTTATTTGAATGCCTTTCCACTCCATTACACAAACATGTGCATGCTTTATTTATGTTCCATCATTATACACTTTAAAAGAATTCTTTTTTGTGTGTGACTGACATACAATGTTACATTAGTTTCAGGTGCATACAGTTTCAGAACATACAGATTCAGCATCTCTGTACTTTAAGCTGTGCTCACTGTAAGTGTAGCTACCCTCTGTCACCATACAACACTGCTACAGTATCACTGGCTATATTCCTTATGCTGTACCTTTTGTTCCCATGATGTAATCATTCCATGAGTGGGAGCCTGTATCTCTCATTTCCCTTCACCCATTTTTCTCATCCCTCCCTACAACTTCCCTCTGGCAACCATCATTGTTTTTGTTCTCTGTATTTATGGATCTGATTCTGCTTTTTGTTTGTTTGCTTATTCATTTGTTCTGTTTTTTTAGACTCCACAGGTTGATGTGGTATTTGTTTTTCTTTGTCTGACTTATTTCATTTAGTGTAATATCCTCAAGGTTCATTTGTGTCATGGGATGACAGGATCTCGTCCTTTTTAATGGCTGAATAATATTATAGTGGGTGTGTGTATTTATGTATCTATATCTATATGTACATACCATATCTTCCTTATCCATTCATCTGTTGATGGACACCTAGGTTGCTTCCATATCTTGGTATTGGAAATAATACTGTAATAATCATATGGCTGTATATTTCTTTTCAAATTAGTGTTTGAATAACTATAAACTTTTAAAGGGATTATATTAAAATTACCTATTTTTTCTACCATATTACTGCTTTGACAACTTACTGTCCTTTAAAGTTTATTAAGGCACTATCCATGGCAATCCCTGAAACTACTTACTAAAAAAATCAATTTATTGATTCCAAAACAAAATGTCCAGGGGTGTGCCTAGGTAGGAATCTGAATTTTTAACAGGTATATAACATGATTTTTGTTAATATTAATGTTTGAAAACTATAGCCTCATGCAAATAAAGCAAAGAGTAATTCTCATACAATTGAATTTTTGTTAAACTTGGTCATGGATGAAATTTAAGTTCCTGCTTTTTATAAAGAATACTTCAAAGATTAAAAATTCCCAATAGATGGTACCTAGCTATGCAATTCCAATTTTATTCCTCTTTTAAGACACAAAATAGTACCCAAGAGACCTGAAAGAGTTAATTCCTCTCCAAAGAGCAACTTTTCAAAAATGGTGACCACTACTATCATTTGATTATTTTTGAGAACACAGGATGTTTCAAACCGTATGGAAATTTAACAGAAAGCATTTAATGTTTGCTTTTGAGATAGGTACACAATAAAAATTTTCTCTGTTGAATGATTGAGTCAAGGAATAATTCTCATAACTTAATAGGAGGAAGAAAGAAGATCAATCAGAAAGGATGGTGTGTGGGGCCGTGGCTCTAAGAGACTAGTGTAGTCAGAGAATGAGGTAATACCCATTTACGTAGTAGCCTGGGTGAAGTTATTTGATCAGTTATTGGGAGTGGAAGGAAATATGACTAGAAATGTGTGTGCATGCAGAAAAAGACGGAAAAAATTAAATCCATTTATTCATCAATGTTTAATTCTGAGTGCTTCTTCTGTGCCCTGCTCTGTGCTTCTGGAAAGGCTCACTCTGATAGGGTTACCAGGTTGTCCAAGTAATCTCGGATGAACGTTTCTTGAGATTTGGGACTTCCATTCTAAAGCCATCTAAATTAGGGTGATTTGATTACTATTGACTCAAAGAAGTGCTAACAGGTGTGACAAATGTTGTGGCGCTAAGGGATCATGAATTAAGGGATGTCCAATTATCCTCACTGAGAGATTGGGAAGGACAGGAGTTGTCAAAAAATCCAGTATCACTCACCCATGACCTAATTAGGAGTAGAAGCAAAGGAAAGGGGGACATTCAAGGGATAAGTAACAGCATGTTTGGGGCATGTATAGCAGCACAAGCATGAGGAAATCCAGTTGGAAAAAAGACAACGGATAGACAGGAAGTGGTACAAAATGAAGCTGCACATGATGGCTATGCAACTTTGCCAGGGATTTTTAGGGAGGGCATGAATTAGCTCCCTAGTGCTGATGTAACAAATTATCAAAAACCCAGTGACTTGTCAAACAACGCACACTTATTATCTTACAGTTCTGGAGGTCAGGAATATTAACTGGGTTTCACTGGTCTAAACTTAAGGTGTCAGTCAGGCCGTGTTCCAGACCCTTAGAGGGTGCCTGCATTCTTTGGTTCCTGGCCTCTCTTCCACCCATAAAATCAGCAGTGGTGGGTTGGGCAATTTTTTTTTTTTTAACATCAGATCACTCTGACAGTGATTCTTCTTCCTCTCTCTTTCACTTTTAAGGGTTCTTGTGATAACACTGAACTCACCTAGATAATTCGGAATGGTCTTCTTAAAGTCGGCTGATTAGCAACCTTCATTCTATTTGCAACCTTAATCCCCTTTGCCATGGAACATATAATATTCATAGGTTACAGGAGTTAGGATGTGGACACCTTTGGGGGACAGAAATCGGGGGAGATGCATTATTTTGCACCTACGGGTATATTGTGCTAGATTTGAAGAGGATTTGGAAAACTATCAAAACCTTTCTTTGAGGTGGAGTGATGGTGTCGTGTTTACATTTTAAAGGGTCACTCTCCTGCATCCTGCATGTGGGCATGGCAAGCAAGCTATCCATGGGGGTACCTGTTGGGAATCTGCCATAGTGCTAGAGGTGAGAGATTTTGATAGTCTGGAGGACGGTGGCATGATGGAAATGGACACGTGTAAATAAATTCTGGCTGTATTCCACAAGTAGAATGACCATGCATTAGAGATGGATTAAGAACAGGGGAAAATGAGGAATCTCATGTTTTTCCATATTTTGTTTTGTATTTAAATGAAGAAGAGCACTGTCTGTAGGAGGGGCTGGTTTGAGACATTGCTGTGGAGGAGATAATGAATTCAGCTTGTCTTTGCTGAATGGCATCAAACAGATGTCCAGTAGGGTGTTAGGTATACATGCCTGAGCTTCAGAATGCATAGTCCCACTTTTTTTCCCCCCAAATATAACGTTTATTCCTCCAAATGCTTTTGAGAGTTGTGTTTGGTATTTGATAAATCTCTCCTGTGCATATCTTCCAATTTAGTGATAGGAGCCTTATCAAGACTGTTTCTGCTCATGGACTCGTCTATGCTAATCACCTTGACATTTTGTATTCATTCAGTGTGAGAGGACTGCTTTATCCTGCATTGATGGGGACACTTGTTTCTAATGAGAAATCTGATGAAATCAGGTGCTTTGAATACAGAACATGTGCAAACTTTTGTAGCTTTATAATTCTCCTGGAGTTTGTCTTTTCCCTTCAGGAGAACACTATTGTTGGTTTTGATGCAAAACCACATCTGACAGTAATTTCTATCTGATAAGGATTTCACTTTAAAATCCATCAAAAGGGGAGAGTGACATTTTCCAGTGGGAAGGTGGGAGAATGAGTCTTGGTCTGTCTTGAGGTCTCATATATCCCTTGTCCACTCTTCTTTTCACAAAAGATCATCTCATCAGCTGTTCAGGAAAAAAAAAAAAGGCTTTTCCTTCTTATTCTCATTCTCTGACATTCTTACTCTAAAAGTCATTATTAATGGAGAAAATTCTGCCTATTAGGTAATCTGTGTCTTCCCCTAGCCTGGTGATATTTCATTATCATTTAAATATGCCACCCACTGATCCTTGTAAAACCTTTTGAATGGAGGGTCATTAGTGGATTTTTCCCCCTAAATTATGCTCAGTGGTTGTTAAAGCAAGTTGGTCTTCAGTGAAGCTCTTACCACATAGAAGAAGTGAAGTGGGGATTGAGATAATTATCTGGATAATTCAGCCTCCCGTTATCTCTCCTGAAATGGAACATATTTCCCATACTCTTTCTTCCCTTTCATCCCTTATGGGTTTTCCTTGCCAAAGAAAGGCACTCATGTTTCCATTCTGCCTGTAGAATGTACCAAATTTTAAAAAAAGTTTTTTTGATGTTCTACCTATTTTTTTAAACTTCTAATACTACATTTTAAAGCAGGACTCACCTCATGATCTGGATCGGCCTTCTTTCTCAATCACTTCAGGGGATGCATTCTCTTTTTCCACATTTAAGATTCCCTTTGGATTGACGATTACTCTAAACTTGGACTTAGTCTTCATTCTTTAGAATCATAACCTCTTGAGAATTAATGATGCTTCTTCTGGTATAAATTACTGAAGGTTTTCAGCAGGTCTCTGGCTGTTACAGATGTCAGCTAAGCACAATCTATTTTTAATCTTAGTGGGATGACATTTCCTTGGCACGACTGAGTGCCATGAAAAGAAGTGATCAGTCATTCTTGATTTCATTTCCCATACTCAGTGCCAGAGAGGGGTGACCCTCTCTGGAACATGGAAACCACCATTGGAGGGTCTAGGCAGATACGTCTTGGTCTTAAGCAATCATTCTGGGGCTCAAGTTTTCATCTGTAAAATGGGAACAAACTATAACAACATTTAAGGTATGGTAATGATAAAATGAGATTTTTTGAAAATGAAGGCACTATATGACATGTGACATATTCCCCTATTTGCCTTCCTCCATGTCCCCCCTTCATGGACCCAGAAAAGCAGCTTCTGTCATCCTTGTCACACTGTCTGAGTCCCAGTAATGAGGCAGACATAACCCCAGGAGGGAGGAAACATTGGAGAATAAAACTGAGTCCCCACCCTCATGGAGCTTCCACTCTAGAAGAGGAATCAGAATATAACAAATAAGCAAGTGAATACTTCTTATGGCACCAAATAGCAATAAGGACTCTAAAGAATAAGAAATCAAGGGTGAAAGACAGAAGTCACCTTTCAGACACATCTGGATAGTGTCCGGGAAGTCCTCTTTGAGGATGTGGTCCCCACAACTGAGGCTTCACTTGAGACTGTTGCTATTAGTCATGTCCAATGCTGGCTTCTGCCAAAGATCACCAGAGCAACCTCTTTGTAAGATGAGGCTGAGTTTATATTTAGGAGAGCACAAGCTACCTCAACAAAGCCTTATTAGCATCTTGGGAATGGGCAAAGTCAGGATATTTGTTGAAGTTTAGAAGCCTATTGAAGGTGGGTCTTTCCACATAGGACTTGCTTAGGAGTGGGTAAGAATTATGATACAATCGTTTAGGGTTGGTGGCCAGAACAAGGCAAGGATATTGGGATGAGGAGTTCAAAGAGTCATGGAGTAGAAGAAGCTATTCGATGCTTTCTTTGAAAAGCTGTTGGATCTTTTAGGAAGTTTCTGATGTGAGCAATAAAATAACTTGTATTTTAACTTCTGGGGCAAGAGTTTCTCACAGTAGTAATGCTGTGTGTTCAAGACAGAATAGTAAAGTCACCATAGTGTAGATAGTGTGCAGAGGGTAGTTGATTCATAGACACCGCCATCATCATCATCTGCTAAAGTTTATTGTGGGCTTTCTATATCCTGAACACTATGCTTGGTACTAAGGCTACAGCTAGGAAAAAATAGGCATGTTTCTTCTTCCTCATGTAGCTTATTGTCTCTTTGTAGAGAAAGATGCTAAGCAAATACTTGTGTTAGTAACTAATTATAAATGTGATAGATGCTGTGAAGGAAAATGTTACTTGCTATGACAGTGTACTCTAAGTTAGAAGGTTCTGAAATGGTCTGTGTGTCTGGTAAAAACTTCTTGCATAGTTTTTACCAGACAGATGCTAGCTAGGAAAGAGGCAAGGAAGGGGTTGGATGCAGGGAACTAAATCTTAAAGAGCAAGGAGAAAGAAAATGTCCTTATATATCAGTAAATATTATATCCTTACGTTTACACACAGGTTGGCGCAAATAATATCCTAAGATATAGTCATAGAACACAGTGACAATGTTCAGAATCATCCAAATTGACACAATCAGCAATTGCTTGGCCCATTCTTCTAACTAAACAGCAGTTGTTTGTTGAAAGAATAACTGAATGTTGAATTAATCAGCACTGTTGAGTTCCTCAGTGACCTCCAACAGCTCATTTGCCTACACAGAGCATACAGAAGTTTGATAGAAGGCTTGTTTGCATCCTCACCTCGCCCGCTCAGGAATGCAGGGAAGCAGGCGGAAATGCTTCTCATGGTCATGCCTGAAAAGCAAGATAGAGATAATCTAGCCCATTTGTGCCGGGTGATTGATTTTAGCTATCCTAGGTTTGGGGCTAGCAAACAGGGAGGAGCTGGGAGTGCTCTGAGTGAGGCCATACCTTAATGAATTGACCTCCATGGTTTGAGGTTTTCACTCTTTGCTTTGAGCACTGTTGGAGAGGACGTTGCCTTGTGATGAAATATAGGGCATACATGGGGTCAGACTATCTAAGTTTAAATTTCAGCTCCAGCATTTAGAAGTTGTGCAAATTTGGCCAAGTTATTTAACTCCTTCTTGCCCAGTTGGCCCATCTGTAAAAAAGAGATGGTATCAGTGACGTCATAAGGTTCTTGAAGGATTAAATGAAATACTTCAGTGAAAGGCACTTACAGAGCCCAGAATCTAATAGTCAATGCATTGTATATGGCAGGTGCTGCCCTTATGTCAGGAGAGCTCTCTATCCCGCTGTTGTCCTGGACACATCCTGTGAGAAAGGACAGGGAAGAGCTGATTTCAGTTGTCTGGTGCATTGCAGGACATAGCAATGGGCATAGTCCGAGTGGCTTGTATTTTGAAATCAAGCACTAGCAAAGGGATTCTTATCTTGAGATTTGAGTCCCGATTTTATCAAGATCCTACAGCAGGTTTCTTCATGGAAAGGAATAACATTTGGTGTGGATAGCTGATGGTATGCCATGGGTTGTTGGTGTCTTTTTCAAATTCATATCTGAAATAAGGCTTTCTCTCTCTGAAGCTGAACCAAACACATCTTTATTTTGACTTGAATTTTAGACAGGTTTTAGAAGCTGGAATAAAGCAGGAAAGTGCCCTTTGGGACTCAAAACAGATAAAACTTTTTGTCATCCCCTACCTTGCCAATGAGTTGAATGTGGAATTCACTTGGCTGATAAGGATGGTGACATATTTTCTCTTTGAAGTTTTATCAGATAAAAGTTGTATAAAGCTCTGTCTACTGTCCACTCTCTGTTTCAAATGAACGAAAAACAAAAACCTTAGATGTGAAAACTGTGGTGAAATAATACAGTTTGAAAACTTTGAAAGAGTAAAAAGCATTAAATAATGAGGATGAATTAAAAGCTCAAATGTTGAAATCCCTTAAACAAAACCGTAGAGAAAAACTCACTTCTTGGCATATGTCATTAAGAGGTGGCAAACTATTTTGGACAGTTTACTAGGATAATACTAATATTCCTGGTAGACCCAACTCCAGACTGCAGAAAGTAGAGTACAATCTTGGTGAGAACACACCTCTGTCTCTGGAGAGCAAACCTGGCATGAAGAATGAGAGCTAAGCAGAAAATCCATGGCATTTCCCGTGAGAAAAAGAGCAATGGGAGTTGCGGGCCAATCGCCCCGGGTAGCCTTGGCTAACTCCACAATTTCTACTTACTGTTTTTCAATACTTATAGAAGAGAATGATTAATGAGATTTCCAATGCAAAGGATTCAGAGGTTCATGGAGATAAGATAGGAAGGAAATTTTATTTTTTTACCTACAGAGTTCTTGTTCTCCATAGGGAGTGGCCCTGGGGGCCAGCTGGTGAGGCTAAATGGCTTGAGATCTCTGAGGTGAATTTAGTGTGTGTCCCTATTGACAAAACAAATGGAAAACACTGACTTTACCATTAGTTACATTGCTGTACTCCACTTTCTTTTTCAGTGTCCTTGAAATTCCAAGACATCTCAGATTTAAGAAAAGGGTCATGCAGTTAATACTGGATTAAATGTGTCCGTGGCATATAGACGGAACTAAAATACAAAACACAGTATAACCTAGAATGTAGCCCCCGAATTTTCTATAAGTACTCATTTTGACTTTATTATTTATGGAGAATATTTAAGTAACTAGAGTGGTGCTTGAATGCCAAAAGTGACACCCATATTTCTATATCTATACCTATCTAGCTGTGAACCACCTGGTGACTTTTAAAATTCCTTCTCTGTTGTTAATTACACCACTTTGTGAGTTCTTAATGGGCACCAGAGCATTTTCACGTATTCTCTTATTTAGTCCTCATTAACAACCCTAAGAAGTAGGTGGCATTAATTCTATTTTACAAATGAATTCAAATGAATTTCACAAATGAGTTTGAAGCAGGACCTGGAGAACTTGGAGGCCCATGCTTTTAATCAGCATACTGCTCTGCCTACTTTCACAGTTGGTTGCGTGACACCTGGTCCTCACAAGGACATGCATGAAATAAAGACCACACACAGTCGCACTTGGCTGACATGTAGGAAACAAGGCAAAGTTGTGCTAGGTCACTTTATCCGTCCACCTTCTCCTGTTCTTTTTTCATCACAGTATTTTGAAAGAATTTATAAAGCAGGAGTTTATAATATAAAAGAAGGATGTGACAAGAGTTCCTATCTTCTTGAAGAGGCAGCATTAGCTTGCATGGAAATATATGTACACTTAACAAGAAGATGTTTTTATGTGTGCTTGATAAATACACAACCATGTAAGCATGTTTATGCATACACATGTTTGAATTGTATTATAATACATTAAATAAATGTTATTTAGTTCAGAAATGGGAGTAAAGATGAGGATATTAGCATTTCTTGAAGCCTGCAAAATGCTGGGTGCTTTGCACACATGTCTTTACAATGTATCCTGCAAGATACATACTTACTGCACAACACACCTACAGATATATATTATTTTTGCCATTATATACAGTTGGAGATTATAGAAGATATTATGTAACTTGTCCAAGTTCAAAGAATAAATATATAGCAGAGCCAACATTTGAATCCATGACTGTATTTACCCAAACTCACCTTCTTTCCTATTATACTTCTTTGCTTGCCAGGCAAAGGGAGTCGTTAGAATGATCTAGAATACTGCAGATGGATAAAGTGCAATTGGTAGGTCATAGAGTTTTTCTCCAATCACGCTACACAATAAAAAGCAGGCAGCTACCTCAAGGCCCAGAACAACCTGCCTTATATCTTCTGCTTTATTTTTCTCCTTAGCTCCTACCACCATCTACCATATAATATATTAACTTGTTCCCTTTCACTTGGATATAAGTGCCATTTAAGCAATGCCCTTGTTTCTTTCATTGCTAGGTCCCTTGTGCCTAAAATGGTACTAGGTATAGAATATGATATTCAGTTCTTATCTGCTGAAATAATGATCATATTTGTGATTGAATGTATTTATGGCGAATGATTGACATTTAGTGTTTATGTAGCAGGGTTATGATGATCTAGGATCAGTCGTGAATGATGATTACCAGTGAAGTATAGCTTGAAAATTTTCCGAAAAAAAAATTTTTTTTTTTTTTTTAAGCGCACGGAGGGGAGGGTTGTTGACCTATGAGTGGAGGGAGTAAAAACAAAAGGGTAATAATCTATTTCTTTTTGCTTTGGTTTACCATGCAAAGTCATTGGTTACTTTTAGAAATAATTCATATAATGCTGAAAATGGATATACTGTATGTTTGGAAATGAGAAGCATTCATCATATTGAAACAGCTAAAACTTTTCAATCCCATGCATTAACTCACGAGGCTGCAAGCTGGTGCAGTGCTGCCTTGCCCATCTATTTAGTATTTCCACACAGTCAGGGTACAGTACAAAGCAATTTGTTTTTATATAATTTCCTTCATGCTCGCAAACACAACATGCATCACAGACAGAGTCAGTCATGGGCTAAAGAGAAAAAGGGATGATTTAAAGCAGGAGAGTGGTTCATTTGCTTTGGGGTATAAGAAACAATTATTTCAATAGGCCAGGGAAGGCAGGTGGATCCAGGGCCTGCTTTGCCTAAGTAACTTTTTCTTTGTAAAGGATTTCTTACTGAGCCATCAGTGCTTTTAATATGATGAAGGCTAGCTAGGTTTGCCTCATATAAACCTGGAAGCAATATTTCCATTTCCCCCTACTTTTCCCAAAGATCATCTGCCCCAACATGGGATTACAATAGGAAGACTGCTCCTTTTATCACCTGTCCTGCATTTGAAATGCACTTGGCTTTTAGTCGTGTTTGAGAATCTGATCTTTAATAAATTCCCTTTATAGCTCTATGACTGCTTTTCATTTATTTATGTATTTGTTTGCTTTGGAGAGGATTAGCTCATTTGCCTTTCTGGATATATACATTTTTAAACTTCTTTTGTGTCTTACTCACAGATTTAAGATGTGGTGACATATTTTCTCTTTGAGTCCTCTTTGAAGCATTTATTCAATTTCTGCAGTAATCTGCAAAGTAATAAAGATGCTGTTAAATGTCAGGCATTGTAGTAGGGTTTAGAGCTTTAGAGGATAGACACAGGGATGGCCTCAGAAAGCTTTCTTGACCCCGGAGAGTTAAGGAAGATGGGTCCTTGAACTCAAATCCATTGCTTGTGATGGATTTAAAGACTTCTCCATTTCAGGGGGTTTTATATCTTATGGTCCCCTATATCCTCATTTCTGTAGTGTCTCCTGGGCATTTGAATGCTGATGTACAAATTCTTTGTGACATTGATCTTTATAAAATTCACACAAACTAATGATGAGATTAGCAGATGTTCATGAGGATCAGAACAACATTGGAGGGCTCATATCTTATAAGGCACCATCCACATGACTCAATGCTGTTCTCCAGAGTCCTCATAGCTTTTCTCACCATCAGTAAAGAACCTGGTTGTATGACTTTGCTCTTTTCACTTTTAGTCTTCCTTTGGAGAACAGTAAATACATAAACATTCATCATCCTGCAGAACACATGGCCGAGACTTTCCCTTCTGCCCTCCTCCATTCTCAATTGTTTTTACACACACTGTTTCTATGTCTGGAATACTTCCCCTCCCCTAACCTCACTAATTTCCTAATCCACTTGTCTTTATAACTTGGTGGTGCATCTTCAGTATTTACCACAATGCCCAACATTTAGAAGGCACTCACTAACTAGTGAATGGATCAATCCATGAATGAATCAATGGGAGGAAGTGAGAGTTCTGAGGTTCCATTGAGATTGCATTGTCCATTCAATGAGGTCCGCATGCTATACAGATTCATGTCCACAAAGGATACCCACGCGATAGTCACAGGTCAGTATGCCCACATGTGTTTTCTTCCTCTGATAGCTGAAGGAACCTAGAAGCTATGACACCCCAGTATAATGATACCCTAGCATCCAGGTCTTAGTTTCTAACACCATTTCCCAATATTGAATTAAAATGGCTGATTCTAGGATTAGGACAGGAAATACATAAGATAAGCCAGGAGGATGTGATACTGCCAGAAAACAGGGAAGTACTCAGACAATGCGACGATAGTCTGTGTCAGGAAGATAGAGGAGCCTGAAAGAGCTCCCAAGGGCCAAAGCTAGAACAATTTGAGCAACAAAACTAGGTAGTATTGGGTTATGACCTAAAGTATAAAATAAATATCCATGATTTCATACTGATAAAAATAAATGCTTTAATAAACTAACAGGAGGGGGGAGGTAGAAGAAACAAATCTCCTGTGCAGCAGAATCCCAAATAATTTAAATGCATACCCCATCCTCAAAGAGGTGAAGCGTGACTCTGCGCTCTTAAGTGTTGGCTACACATAGTGATTTTTTCCCCCCAAAGAGTGCAATATGGAAAGGGGAAGAGGATAGAATGACTTTACAGTAGTAAAACCTGATAGATACTTCCTCAGCCAAGAGATCAATGTTGCATCAAAGTAATAACTCGTTGATTTTAGTACTCTTTTTGGTTGTTTAGGCCCTTGATATAATGTGATGGAAATGGTCCTAACTTTAACTTTTGTGTGATCTTCCTCCAAAGACACATCACCCCATCTAATCATTAGAAAAACATCAGACACATCCCAGTTGAGAGACATTCTACAAATTCCTGAGCAGCACTTTTCATAACTGTTAGGGTCTTTAAAAATAAGCAAAAACTGAGACATGGGCATAGCCAAGAGGGGCCTAAGGAGACATGATGACCAAAACTACCATTACTCTAATATCCTAGATAGGGCCCTAGGAGAGGAAAAGGATATTCGGTAAAAATCAAGGGAATCATTCCAAATGAGGTCTTGAGTTGATAATGATGTATCACGATTGGCTCACTAATCTGCCAGATATGCCTTACTGATGTCAGACATTAATAATAAGGAAAATTATTGATGGGTATGGACGAAATGGGAACTCTGTAATTCTTCTATAAATCCAAAATTGTTCTCCAAAAAATAAACTCTGTGGAAGGAAACTAAAAGCCATGGGCAGTCTCTCCTGTGGCAGCCAGTGATAGATTCCCTCTTCCTGGTGCCCTGGGCCAAGACTAGACTGTGACTCTGATCTTCGGCACCTGGAGACAGCTACTGGGAGCAGTATTCAGTCAGGAGTAGCAGCAGTCACTCTCCCACACCCTCCCCTTGGATGCCCTGCTTGCGGATTTTGTTTTCATTTGCTGCAAATAGCACTCAGCTGCTGCCACAGGCAAATATCTGGCTGCCTTGCGCGCTGTTGTTCAACACACTGGGGAAAAACGAGCCTTCTTGCTGGAGTTTGGCTCCCTGAGCAAATAAACAGAAAAGATAAATGGTGCATGCATTTGGGGTGCTGAGGTCAAGGGAAAGCCTGGGAGCCAGATGACTGAGAAGTCTGTCCTTAACTCGGGGTTTGAGGAAATCCTGCCCTTCTCCCCTGTCAATTTACACTATTCCTCAGACTCCAAGAACACCACCCCAACTCACATGCAGCTGATTGGAGAGGGTGGGGAAAGTATTGCTGGCCCTGAGCATTTCCATTTCTAAGGTTTAGATGTTGGAAAGAGCGCTTCAGAGTCTCTAGCTTTCCTGCTGGTTTTAGTGGTCTGCATATGCTCTTTTGTGCTTTTTGCTTTCTTTTCTTTCTAATTTTAATTTTTAAAAATTCCAGCATAATTAACATACATCATATTAGTTTCAGGTGTAGAATATAGTGATTCAACAATTGTAGCCCTTACTCAGTGCTCACCACTGTCACTGTACTCTTAATCCCCTTTACCTTTTTCACCCTGCCCCCCTCCCCTAGTTTGTTCTCTGTGGTGCTTCTTGCTTCTGAGTTCAGTCCTGGACTCTGGAAATATATTTGAAAACAATGTGCCAAAATGTACAGAGCCCTTTGGGAATCCCAGTGTGGTTATGTAGCAATCTCAAGTTCCATCTTCCAAAATTTCTTAGAATTCTCTTGAGAGTTTAAAGTTAAGAGTGGGCTCTAGGGCTTCCCAGATTCACCCTCCCACCCTTCACCAGCAGTGAACAGTGAAGAAACCATTTAACCTCCACGAACCTGATGTGTAGAATGGGGAAGTACTGATACCTGATTTATAAGACTGTGAAGATTAAATGCTTCAACACATGTAAGGGACCTTTTTTTTTTTTTTAAGATTTTCTTTATTTGACAGAGAGAAACACAGCCAGAGAGGGAACACAAGCAGGGGGAGTGAGAGAGGGAGAAGCAGGCTTCCCGCCTAGCAGGGGGCCTGATGTGGGACCCGATCCCAGGTCTCCAGGATCATGACCTGAGCTGAAGGCAGTTGCTTAACCAACTGAACCACCCAGGCGCCCCCATGTAAGGGACTTTTAATGGTGCCTGGCATCTGGTAAATTCCTAATAAATATTACCCCTCAGAATCAATTGCATGTACTTAAAGTGTGAAGCAATAGTATTTCTCATTTCACCTCCACTTTTTTTTTAATAATTTTTTTTATTTTTTCAGTCTTCCAAGATTCCTTGTTTATGCCTCATACCCAGTGATCCATGCAATATATGCCCTCAGTACCCACCACCAGGCTCACCCATCCCCCCACTCCTCTCCTCCAAGACCCTCGGTTTGTTTCTGAATCCAGAGTCTCTTATGTTTCGTCTCCCTCCCCGATTTACCTCACTTCCCATTTCCTTTCCTTCTCCTACTGTCCTCTATATTACTCCTTATTCTCCATAAGTTAGTGAAACCATATAACACTTGACTTTCTCTGCGTGGCTTATTTCACTCACCATAATCTCTTCCAATCTGGTCCATGTTGCTTACAAAAGTTGGGTATTCATTCTTTCTGATTGAGGCATAATATTACATTGTATATATGTACCACATCGTCTATATCCATTCTTCTCTTGAAGGGCACCTTGGCTCTTTGCACAGTTTGGCGATTGTGGCCATTGCTGCAATGAACATTCCGGTACATATGGCTCTTTTTTTTGCTACATCTGTATCTTTGGGGTAAATATCCAGTAGTGCAATTGCAGGGTCATAGGGTAGCTCTATTTTTAATTTTGTAAGGAATCTCCACACTGTTTTCCAAAGCGGCTGCACCAACTTGCTTTCCCACCAACAGTGTAAGAGGGTTGGTTCCCCTTTCTCCACAGCCTCTCCAACACTGTTGTTTTGGCCATTCTGACTGGTGTGAGGTGATATCTCAATGTGGTTTTGATTTGAATTTCCCTGATAGCTAGTGATGACGAACATTTTTTTCATGTGTCTGTTAGCCATTTGTATGTCTTCTATGGAGAAGTGCCTCTTCATGTCTCCTGCCCATTTTTTGATGTGATCATCTTCTTTTGGGATGTGGAATTTGAGGAGTTCCTTATAAATCTTGGATATCAGCCCTTTGTCTGTAGTGTCATTTGCAAATATCCTCTCCCATTCCGTGGGTTGCCTCTTTGTTTTGTTGACTGTTTCCTTTGCTGTGCAGAAGCTTTTTATTTTGAAGTCCCAAAAGTTCATTTTTGCTTCCTTTGCTTGGGAGACATGTCTTGAAAGAAGTTGCTGTGGCCAGTGTCAAAGAGGTTACTGCCTATGTTCTCCTCTAGGATTTTGATAGATTCCTGCCTCACGTTGAGTTTTTTCATCTATTTGGAATTTATCTTTGTGTGTGGTGTAAGAGAATGTTCGAGTTTCATTCTTCTATACGTAGCTGTCCAGTTTTCCCAGCAGCATTTATAGAAGAGACTGTCTTTATCCCACTAGATATTTTTTCCTGGTTTGTTGAAGATGATTTGACTATAGATTTGTGGGTCCATATCTGGACTCTCTACTCTGTTCCATTGGTCTATTTGTCTGTTTTTGTGCCAGTACCATGCTGCCTTGGTGATCACAGCTTTGTAATAAAGCTTGAAAACAGGTAATGTGATGATCCCAGCTTTGTTTTACTTTTTCAATAATTCCTTAGCAATTCAGGGTCTTTTCTCATATAAATTTTAAGATTGTTCCAATGCTTTGAAAAATGTTGGTGGGATGTTGATCGGGATGGCATGGAAAGTATAGATTGCTCTGGGCAGTATAGACATTTTAACAATGTTTATTCTTCCGATCCATGAGCATGGAATGCTCTTCCATCTTTTTGTGACTTCTTCAATTTCTTTCAGGAGTGTTCCATAGTTCCTCGAGTACAGATCCTTAACTTCTTTAGTTGGATTTATTCCTAGGTATCTTACGGTTTTTGGTGCTATAGTAAACGGAATTGTTTCTCTGATTTTCCTTTCTATATTTTCCTTGTTAGTATGTAAGGACACAGCTGATTTCTGTGCATTGATTATGTATCCTGCCACATTACTGAATTGTAGTATGAGTTCTAGTAGTTTGGGGGTAGAGTCTTTTGGGTTTTCTACATAGAGTATCATGTCGTCTGCAAAGAGAGAGAGTTTGACTTCTTCTTTGCCTATTTGATTACCTTTTATTTCTTTTTGTTGTCTGAATGCTATTGCTAGGACTTCTAACACTATGTTGAACAATAGTGGTGAGAGTGGGCATCCTTGTCTTGTTCCCGATCTCAGAGGGAAGGCTGTCAGTTTTTCCCCATTGAGAATGATATTCGCTGTGGGTTTTGT
Source organism: Spilogale gracilis (assembly GCA_004023965.1). Taxonomy (NCBI): domain Eukaryota; kingdom Metazoa; phylum Chordata; class Mammalia; order Carnivora; family Mephitidae; genus Spilogale; species Spilogale gracilis. Next base: position 53,332 of record PITA01002406.1, on the reverse strand, counting down.
TGTAGATAGATTTTATGAGGTTGAGAAATGTTCCCTCTATCCCTATACTTTGAAGAGTTTTAATCAGGAACAGATGCTGTATTTTGTCAAATGCTTTTTCTGCATCAATTGAGAGGACCATGTGGTTCTTCTCTCTTCTCTTATTGATTTGTTCTATCACTTTGATTGATTTTTGAGTGTTGAACCACCCTTGCATCCCTGGGATAAATCCCACCTGGTCATAGTGGATAATCTTTGTAATGTACTGTTGGATCCTATTAGCAAGGATCCTGTTAAGAATCGTGGCATCCATATTCATCAGGGATATTGCTCTGAAGTTCTCCTTTTTGATGGGGTCTTTGTCTGGTTTGGGGATTAAAGTAATGCTGGCTTCATAGAATGAGTCTGGAAGTTTTCCTTCTGTTTCTATTTTTTGAAACAGCTTCAGGAGAATAGGTATTATTTCTTCTTTGAAGGTTTGGTAGAATTCCCCAGGGAATCTGTCAGGTCCTTGACTCTTGTTTTTTGGGAGGTTTTTTGATCACTGCTTCAATCCCATTACTAGATATTGGTCTATTCAGATTGTCAATTTCTTCCTGTTTCAGTCTTTGAAATTTATAGGTTTCCAGGAATGCATCCATATCTTCTAGGTTGTTAAATATTGGCATATAACTGTTCATGATTGTTTCTATTTCCTTGGCGTTAGTCATGATCTCTCCCCTTTCATTCATAATTTTATTTATTTGGGTCTTCTTTCTTGTCTTGGATGAGTTTGGCCAATGGTTTATCTATCTTACTAATTCTTTCAAAGAACCAGCTTCTGGTTTCATTGACATGTTCTACTGAATCTCTTGTTTTTAATTCGCTGATCTCTGCTCTAATCTTAATTATTTCCCATCTTGTTTGTGGGGTTGGTTTGATTTGTTGTTGATTTTACAGTTCTTTAAGGTGTAATGAGAGTTGGTGTATTCAGGATTTTTCAGTTTTTTTGAGTGAGGCTTGGATGGCTATGTATTTCCCCCTTAGGACTACCTTTGCTGTATCTCATAGGTTTTGGATGGATGTATCTTCATTCGCATTGGTTTCCATGAAGTGTTTAAGATCTTCTTTGATTTCCTTGTTGATGCAAAGATTCTTGAGTAAGATAGTCTTTAGCTTTTATGTGTTTGTATTCCTTCTGAACTTTTTCTTATGGTTGAGTTCCAGTTTCAAGGCATTGTGGTCAGAAATATTCAGGGAATAATCTCAATCTTTTGGTATCGGTTGAGCCCTGATTTGTGACCTAGTATGTGGTCTATTCTGGAGAAAGATCCATGTGCACTCGAGAAGAATGAGTATTCTGCTGTTTTAGGGTGGAAGGGTCTGAATACATGTATGAGATCCATCTGGTCCAATGTGTCATTCAAAGCTCTTGTTTCTTTGTTGATTTTCTGTTAGGGTGATCTGTCCATTGCTGGGAGTGGCATGTTAAGATCTCCTACAATTAATGTATTTGTATCAATATGACTCTTTCGTTTGCTTAATAGTTGGCTTATGTAGTTGGCCATAGTTAGGGACATAAATATTTACAATCATTAGATCTTCTTGGTGTATAGGCCTTTTTTATGAATGATGTAGTGTCTTTCTGTGTCTCTGAGTACTTTCTTTAGATTAAAATCTAATTTGTCTGATAGAAGAATCACTACCCTGACTTTCTTTTGAGGTTCATTGACATGAAAGATGGACCTCTATCCCCTCACTTTCGGTGTGGAAGTGTCTTTAGATTCAAAATGTGTCTCTTGTAAACAGCATACGGACAGGTCCTGTCATTTTTCTCCAGTCTGCAACCCTGTGCTGTTTCATTGGAGCATTTAGGCCATTCACATTGAGAGTGATTATTGATAGGTACATTTTTAGTGATATCATGTTGCCTGTGAAGTTCATGTTTCTATAGATTACTTCTGTAAATTTCTGTTGTACATCACTTTTGGGTCCATTCCTCTTTTATAGAACACTCCCCTAATATTTCTGGTAGTGCTGGCTTGGTGGTCCCATAATCTTTTAGACCTTGCTGGTCCTGAAAGTTCTTTATCTCTTGTTCCATTTTGAGAGTCAACCTTGCTGGGTACATTATTCTTGGTTGCTTATTTTTTTTTCATGTAATTTCCTGAATATGTCTTGCCAGTCTTTTCTGGCTTGCCAGGTTTCTGTGGATAGGTCTGACATTATTCTGATGGTCCTCCCTCTGTACATAAGGGATCACTTCCCCCTAGATGCCCTTAAGACATATTTTTTGAATTTTTGATTCATGAATTTCACAATTACGTGCCTGAGGTTTCTCTAGTCTCATTGATCTTGGGGGGGGGGTGTCCTCTCTGCCTGTAGAACACTTGTTTCATTCCAAGATTAGGGAAATTTTCATCCATGATTTGTTCAACTATAACTTCTAGGCTTCTCTCTCTCTCAACTCCTTCAGGGTTTCCAATAATTCTGATATTGGAGCGTTTCATGGCATCATTTATTTCCCTAATTCTATTTTCATGGGATTTTAGCTGTTTGTTCCAAGATTTCTCTTGTTCCTCCTCCTCAATCCATCTGTCTTCTAAATCACTAATATGATCTTCAGCTTCACCTACCCTAGCTTTAGTGTATTTAAATTAGATTGGAGCTCATTAATAGCTTTTTAACCTCTGCCATTTCAGCTTTCAGTTCTGCCCTTACAGCTTCTATCTTGACACTTATGTTCTTTTCCAACTAAGCCATTGCTTGGATAATTGCTACCCTGAATTCCATTTCTGTCAAATTGTTTGTGTTCATATACAGTAGTTCTGTGATAGGTGTTGCAGTCTCTGAGTTTTTCTTCTGTTAGTTGTTCCTCCTCCGAGTTATTTTGGTGAGGGGTGGTTCAGGGGATGTTTCGCTGAATATATCAACCATGATTCAGGAAAGTTGCTCATTGCAAGGTTTCAGAGCAATCAAAAGTCACCACCGAAAAGGAAGAAGAAAGAAAAAAGAGAGAAAAAGGGAAAAGAAACAAGAAAAAACCCGGCCCAAATGGGCCCCAATAGTAGGATTTATATGGTAAAAAACCACAAAAGAATCAAGAAAAAGACCATCGAAAGTAAAAGAAATTTGAAAAAATCCAAAACCTAAGCCCTACCCAAATAACTCCCAAGACCTCTATTTATATAATACAAAGGCAAAAACAATTACACAGAACACTGACAGAAGAATAGGATGGGAAGGTGAGTACGAGCCCTTGTTGTGGGCAAGGAAATCATTTCAGTTCTTCCTGGGTGTGTCTTGTTATTATTGTTAGAGGACTCCATTTTCTTGAGATATAGGAAAATTAAAACTGGTTTATATATAGGGGTAATATTGAATAGGAATGAAAGACCAACCTGCATGGCCAGGTTTCCTCCCACGTTGCCGGGAAGCACTTTCTATCTCCAGCCTGGAGCCGCAGCCTTATTTCCCTGCCAGTGGCCATCAGTTTTCTCCAGTTGCCTCATAAGACCCATTGTTTTTGACTGCTTTTAATCAGACTACAATTTGGTACTGCTCCCCAAGCACAGAGCACTTTTGTACTCTAAATAAAATCTTTTAAAAAAAGAAGCTTAAATACAATGAAGGGATAGAATATGACTGTAAAAATGATTTAAAATTTTAAGCAATTTTTAAAAAGGAATTGATAAGTTGGTTGAAAAGGGAAAGAAGAAAAATTCAAAAGAAGTAAAAGTAAAATTCAAAATAAGTAAATAAATAAACTTTAAAAATTAAAGTTGACAGTCTAAAGAATCATGGGGAAAAACCATGAATTCCATATGCTGTATTGCTCTAGCACTAGTGTTTTGCAGTTCCCGTTGATCAGTGAACTTGGACTCGGAAGGATGTTCTTGTTGATCTTCTGAGGGAGGGACCTCCTGCAGTGCTTCTCGAAAGTCTTTGCGGAAGGCGGAACTGCCCCACCCTTGCCAGGGCCCAGGCTAAGCAATTGGCTCAGGTTCGCTCTGGGGAGCTTTTGTTCCCTGAAGGCTTTCCGTCCAGCTTTGGCCGTTGGGAAGGAAGATGGCGGCCTCCCAGCCTCCCACCCGGAGAAGCGGGGAGCTCACGTCCACTCCTCAGTGCGCCCTGAGAGAAGAGCTGTCAATCACGCCTAGTTCCCTGGTTTCTGGCCACGGGCTGCACTCCGTACTCACATGACTGCGACCGGCGCAGCTTTTACATCTCTGGTGCTCGGCCCTTCTGGAGTCTCCAAGTCCAGCAGATTCCTGTGGCGCGCTCCTCCTGCTGCAGGAAGGTGAGTGTCCCGGATCTGCCGCTCGTGGGCTCCCTACTCGAGTACTGGCCTGACTGGGCCTCGGTCGCCGTTTATGGCTACCCCGAGCTCGGAGCCCACTCGGCGGCTTCATCTCTGCAGCCGGCTTCCCCGCTCCCACACCGGGGAGCTCTTGCCACACACAGGCACTCCTGTGTGACCCCATCTTTCTGTGACCCCGACCGTCCCGAGACCACACTGTCGCAGCACCGAGCCACCAGAGTGAGGTCCCTCACTGGAGCCGACTTCTAGAAGTTCCGATTTTGTGCTGCTCTCCCGCTTGCTGGGAGCCGGCCCCTCCCCCCGCAGTCGGTCTTCCCACCTAGCGCTCGGATTCACTTCACCTCAGGTCTTACCTTGTGGAAAGTGGTCGCTTTTCTATTCAGAGGATTGCTGCTATTCTTTTCTTCAGTCTCCCATTGAGTTTGTGGGGGTTCCAAATGGTTTGATAGCTACCTAGCTGAATTTCTGGGACCCGACAACAGTTAGGTCCCCTACTCCTCCGCCATCTTGAATACCTCTCCCCTCCTCTTGATATAAGGAGGTCGAAAGCTCTTGTCAGGCCTTGTCTTGTCTTAGAAGAAGATTAGAAGTTATCACCTAATTGCAATATTTGTAACTGAGGGGGCTTACGTTTTGTTTGGATTAATAATTCACTAATCAATCCCACAGGTAAAGATCCAGCGGCAAAATCTCTTTTTCTCCATTATTAATAATTTGAATATTCCATTTACTGAGTGATTATTATGCGCCAGACTCTGTGCTAACTGCTCTATGTGATTATGTCTAATCCTTCCAGCAGTAGGAGGTAGATACTGTTATTCGTTTCACTTAACCTAACATCAGGGAGGTTAAGTGACATTTTAAGCTTGCCAGGCTTGTAAGAGGTGAAGCTTGGATTCAGAAAGGGGCTTACAGATTCTAGAGATAGTCTCCCAATTGCTACACTCTACTGCTTCTGTTTGTTCAATAACCTAGAAAAGAGTGGTAAAAAAGCACCTTTTATCTATCTCCCTGTTTTTATGGGAGAGGGGATGAAGGAGAGAAAGTGCTGTTTGCACATGCATGAAGGTTCAGTGCTAGAGAGGCATGCAGAGTTTGAAATACGTTAGTAGCAAGGCTGAGATCCTGGGGTCCGTTTTCCTCTGCGTTTATCTGTTAGCTCTTTCAGCTTCCATGAAACCTGGATTATTTGAGTCTTCTCTTGGCCTTGGTCTAAGGAATCAGTCTCTTATAGTAAATCATCAGCTTGTCGCTGAAAAATGTCTTCTGACCACTTAAGTCTTCATTAATCACGGAAGATGGAGATTTTCAGCCACTTGATAGAAAGATTTCCTGTGATGTGTATTATGGTATTTTAAGGGTTAGAGTCTTATTCTCCAAATGAGAGAAGCCCAAAGAAATGTCTCTTGTGAGCCCCATGGGCTTACTAATTATGCTTTGCCATTGGTGTATGGATGTGATGAAAACCACTTTATCTAGGAAGCATTTCTTCATATCTGTTGTCTTTTAATCCTTTTGCTAGCTGCTTCCATAATTAAGAAATTTTATAGATCTTCAGTCTGCTAATCCCTTACAGTCTAAATGGATCTGACCTGTGATGAAACAACTAGGAGCTGGCCAACTACTATGTGTGCCTTATGTTGTAATCTAAGCCAACAAAAGCTCTGTGGATATTTAAAAAAAAAAAGCCCTTAAAACCAATTATTTAATAGTATTTAGATAAATTATAAACCTTCATCCAGTGCTTCAGATTAGCATTGGAATATTACATCATTAAATTAATGGAATATGATCGATGTCCTCCAAGTTTTCAAAAGCATCATTTTTTAAAAAAAATTGTTAATTAGAGAAAGTAGTGATTACAGAACATGAGAACCATTTTGGTTATTTTCAATGTGCTGTGTGTGATTATGTGAATTATTAACTCTGAGTAGCATTTAATTTAGTTCATTTCTGTGGCTTTATGAACTGTTTCCAGTCTGCACCTGTTCTTGTTTTCAATTAAAAAAATATGACATATAGATTTCAGCCTGTACCTTGTAATGAAAATAAGAAAAAAAAAAACCTTTCTTGCACTTTTACATAATTGTGTAGTATTTCTTTGTAGAATTCTTTCCACTGTGTACCAGCCTTAAACACTTGCCTATAGGAGATCATAATGTGCTAAATTTTGTGCAAAGAAAATTTGGGCTTTTATTGACTGTATAGTTGATGCTACTCTACCTCCACTGCTGGAACCACATTTTTTAAATCAAATTTATTGGGATTATTTTAACAGTCTGAAACACACTGTCCATGCTGTATTTGGAAGAAAAAATCAAAATGAAAGATAGATGCATTTGCTGCTTACATATCAACTTTTTACTGTGATTTAACATTGGACCATTTTGAAACTCACTGTTGTGTTTTATAGACATGGGAATGCCACTCTATCCCATCCAGTATTATCATGCAGTTATTGCATTCTGGGGAAGGATAGACCATTTATTAACTGACAGAGACTTCGTAAAGCAGATTCTGCAATTACAGGAGTATTTGAAATGATCTTTAGGAAACTGCATTTGCCCATCATAGGTTTTAATACAATTACGCTCTGGTGTTAAGAAACTGTTCATTTGTTTTTCAAAGACGAGCAGGAAAAGGGCCATTGTACTGTACAGCTTTGTGGGTGCTTTTACATAGATAGTAGTGCACACAGCACGCCCTACAATTGTGCAGTGTGAAAATGTGCAGTCTCAAAGAATCCAAGTACATTCAAGTTATGTAAGCTGAAGACCAACATCTTTGCTTTAACAGGGTCCTGTCCCATCTTGCCTTGTATTCCTTTAGGCAGGTATATTTTTCACTTGACGGGAATCTGAATAGATCAGGCTGAGCCCCATGGTGAAAATTTTAATCCAAAGCACTCCTCTTGTATTTTCAGCTTCTTCTATATTATAGATATGTAATATTGACAAAATAACTGGTAATTATGTTATCAGGTTAATTTCAGTCACTGAAACAGGCTCAGAAGAGATGGAACATGGGTTGACAAGAACAGAGAAAAGATTGTGATGCCTGAATATTGCTCAGATGGCTAAATTTGGTGGGCGGGTATAGATAGACACAAGCTCAGACGCTGGAAACATGACCAGGAGCCTGCTGAAAAAAGACACTGGCCAGAGGTTGTAAAAACCTGGTGAATTAGGCGCACGTGGAGAGCTTTACAAGCCACCAGTCCTTGAAGCCGCCCTCCCTCCTTTAGACCACTTGAGTCAGAATGTCTGGGGTAAGGACAGAGGCATCAGTATAGTTTTCAAATGTCCCCAGGTGTTTCTTGTGCACAGTCAGAACTGAGAGCTGGTGGGTAAGGGGAGCACTAAGAAGGGAAGATAAATACGGGGACCCCCCCCCTTCTAGCCAGCTTCCTTCCGTATTTCCTCCCTCCCTAGCTCCTTCCTTCTTTCTCTCCCTTCCTCCCTTCCTTCTCTCTCTCTTTCTTTCTTTCTTTCTTTCTTTCTTTCTTTCTTTCTTTCTTTCTTTCTTTCTTTTAAAAGATTTTATTTATTTGACAGAGAGAAACACAGCAAGAGAGGGAACACAGGCAGGGGGAGTGAGAGAGGGAGATTCTCTTTCTTTCATCTGTCCATCCATTTCTGCATCCAGCAAACCATGATTAAGAAAGTCCTCTGTGCCACCCACTGTTCTAGTACTTGGGGATACAGCTGAGAACAAGCGGATAAAACTCTTATCTCTGGGAGCTTGCATTCTAGCCTACTAGATCAAACCTGCCTGACTCACTGGAAGTCAAGCTGGGGGTAACTACAACATAACACCTTTCACCAAAAGCACACAGAAAGTCATTTTCACTGGAGTCTTATTTTGGACCACAGGAAGGAAGTCTTGCCCCACATCACCCCCACCAAATCCAGAATTTAAATTATAAAAACTTTATGTAATGGATTCATAGCTTTTTTATTTGTGTATTTTTCCTGTTTGAACAGCCCTTCCCTTCCCCCATGTACTCCATACCTTCTTTTGCCTAATTTGTCCCCCCAACTCATAAGAAAAGGTAAAACTCTTAACATACCATGATGCTTAGATCTGCTTCCCAAATGCTTTGGGAATTTCCATAAAATTGAAAAAAAATTCATGGTTAGGGGTTCCTTAGACTGAGGCAAGGTGCTAAACTTGTCTGCTATGAGGCCACCTGCTTCTATGTCATCCGTTGGCACCAGCCCCGGCATTTATGTGCCAGGACACATGAAATTAAGTTTACCTGATGCTACCTGACAGCAGTTTTCTGCTACAACGTGCAAATTAGATTAGGTTAAGGTAGAGGGCAGAGTTAACGGATGGCTTCATAGATTTGTACTAGAATAGTGATGGCTTTAACCAGAAGGTGACTGGTTATGGTCCCTCTTGGGTCACTGGTGCTCACAGCTTCCTGTTATTGATGCCTGTGCAGTGACCTGTGGGGTAACGCATGGTTTATTTTTCATTGGATTTTACAGTACAGCCCACCATCGTGTTAGCGGTGGGACTTCATTGACCTTTACTCTGGAATTTGAGGAAGGAAGGTCAAAGCATGAATAGGTGATGGAAACTAAATAAGCTAGTTGCTGAATGTTGCTCAGCCCCCACTCCAGATGTGTGACACATAAGCAAGACTATACATTTGTGGAGCTGCTACCTGGGAATGGCAGTCCTTGGGCAGGAGCTGACATGGTCACTTGGATCTCTCAAGACATGTTGGCACAGGCATCTCTCAATACGAAATGATCTAATACAGACTTGAAAATCCAACAGAAGAATCTTTTTTTTTTTTCTTAAGTTAAAGGAACTTAAAGTTGCATCTGCCTCATTAAAGCTCACTTGTCTTCAAAAGCATTTTTCACTTCTATTGAAATTGCAGAAATTCTCAACTTCATCCAATTTTTGAAGCTGCAGTGTTTAATTATGTCATAAACAGAAGTAAAGCATCTATAGCACAACTTAATGGCATCTTAACCCAAGCTATGGCTTAATGGCATAAACAAAGAGTTGAAGAAAAAATAAATTCGAAATATTTACACAAAAATCTAAATCTTACTTTGCAAGGTTGACCAGTGATGCAAAGAAGGAAACAAATAACTATCAAAGGGGTTAGAGAATGATCTAGAGATTCTCTGGGATGGGATTGATGGGTTCATTTATTTGCTTAAATAATTGTTTCTTCTATAATTAAGTTTTAAACTACTCCCATTTCAAGTACAGTTAAGTTTGTCTCTGGAAAGAATGAGTGTTATAATTTTGAAGGGAACAAAAACAAAGAACAATTTAGAAACTACCATTTTTAAGGTTTCTGAAGATTAAATAGAAAAACACTTTGGGGCTTAGCTAACAGGCTAAAGGGAGAAACGAATTTCACATAAAAATCAATCGCTCTGTTCACTGACACCCAGTGACAGAAATAATAATTGTGTCCATGTAAAATCAGACCCCCTTGTTACTTTTTAATGAAGTCTGTCTGATTCTGTGATATTTTTGGCTTAGGAAATGAAGGAGATGTTTTATTAAATGAAACTAGGTCTACATAGGTAAAGAATCTGAATATGTGTGTAATCTTACACTATACAATAAAAAGCAATATTAAAAAAATAGAGAAACATAAATGTAGTTTCAATAAACTTATTTCTCCAAGAATCCTAATCTTCTCTGTCAGTGGAATAGTGGCCTGTGTTTGCATTTGAACACTGGCAAAAGGCCACTGGAAGGGAAAGAAAGGTTTACCCCCTCTTGGATCCTTATGCCACAGCGTCTGTTCCCCGCATAGTGAGATGCCCAACTATCCTTTGCAAGCCAAGAAAAATAGAACCTTTTCAAATGCTGTGCTGCTAAGATGCTGGCAGCATGCAAAAGTGCTTTCCCCAAGCAGTATAAAGCCCTTTACCTGTTTAAAGCTGGTTACTTGGTTTGCCAAGGTAAAACAACAACAACAAAACCGCCCCCACACACACAGAAACAAAACAAAGCCAAAAACAAAACAAAACAAAACAAAACAACAAAAAAACTTTTGTTACAGTCTTTCTGGCTTTTTCCTTCTTTCCTTAACCTTTTTTCCTCACCCTATCTCCCTCTCTTATCTCCCTTCTCTCTTCTTCCTCTTTTCTCCCTCTTTACTCTCAAAGTTAAGTCACTTAGTACAACCTCAGCATTATTGTTTTTAACTCTCACCTTGCCAAGGAGACTAAAACTCCAAGGGAGTTTTTGTTTTTTAAGCAGATGTCATCTATTCTTGATGCAGGCCCTGTATGGGAACCTTCAATTGACCATGCTTTCCCAGTGTTCTTGTGAATGTGTGTGCATGTGTCTATGGGCATGTGTCCACACACACTTTCATAGAGTCATATGGTCGTGTGGAGGGTCTGTGTGGTCCATCAAGTTCTTTAGTGTTGAATGTTGTGTTTGGTCAAATAACTGTGAGGGAAGCATTCTCTTGTGTACTTCCTCCCTCTGAATTGTATACTCAGTTCCCAGTTATGAAAAGACATCCAAGAAATCCTACTGGGTTAAAAGGTAGGCCTTTTGTTGCTCTCTACCTTGTTTGTTGATTTGAGAGACAGAGACAGAAGGCAAAGGGACAGTCAGAGCGGAAGAAACTCCCACAGTTACCTGGAACAAGGTAGGATGTCACCCTTTCATAATTGTTACCTAGGTCACAGTACCGTCTTCTGTCCAGAACCACAAGAAGAAATGTCAGTGTACTTGTGTGGCAGTATGAGTGGGGAGGATAACCTCCTTAGACTAGTGTCTCAGGGAGAGGTCTTGGCAAAGGCACACCAAAATTAATGAGCCTAAAATGGGATTCACCTTAAAAAAAAAAAGAGCTTCTGAAAAAATTAACTTTCCTTTTAATAGTCTGCCTGTGCTATCAGAATAGGAGCTATAAATCTGTCTGGTAGGGTACTCTGTTCTTATAATAGATAAAGGATGGATGGATGGATGACTAGATGGATGGATGTATATATACATGTGTACACATTTACCGTCTTCACATTGGCACATCTCTTTAAGTCTGTCTGTCTCCAGGGAGTGTAGCATGGGAGCGATGGGATATGCAATATTCTTTTGTAATAAGACACAAGTATGGTACCACCTCACCTCCAGACTCTTCTAGGCGTGTTTTGAGGCATTGTTATACAGTGGAAAGGACACAGATTTTTGAGTCGCCAAAAACTGGATTTAGATCCCAACACTACTACTTTTTAGCTTGAGTAGCCTTGGTCAAGAGAGTTACCTTCAGTTTCCATGTCTGTAAAATGAAAGAGTAATTTCTAATTGTGGGATTGTTGACAGAATTAGAGGATATCTATTTCTATTTCCTATACCTGTTACCTAGACCACTACCTTTGCTTAATGCCCAACTCAACGCCTAGGACGTAGAAGGCACATTTTATAAATGGGGCCTGCAGCTACTACTTCCACTGCTCCTAATTATTTTCTTTTTACTCTCTCCTCCTTTTGATATATTTTTTTCTACAATACTTTCTAGAAATAGAAGTCACAGCTTAATTCCTTTGGCTTCTTACTCAACTTTCTCTAGGTCTCTACCAATGGTGGCTATTCTTTTTCTGTTTCTGTCTCTGTGTCTGTCTCTCTATATCTGTTTCTATATTAACAGTGGTAGATACAGATCTCTATCTAAAGAGTGTTCTACATTCACAGTTTGCAGTGTTAGAACTGCAAATATTTTGATCAAATTTCTCTTGATATTTTGCAAATGCTACAAACACCATATCTCCCACCTCCTTTCCCCCATTTTCCTACTTTTTTTCTATAAATTTATATTTTTAATTTCAAGTTTTGAAGATAACCTCAAATGTATGTTTTCTTCAAAATAGTGAAACAAGAACTAGGAAAATATAAAGGTGGAAGCTTTACATCTCAACACTGACAAACCTTAAATCATCTATTAAAATGGGTGCTATTCTTAAAAGGTAATGTAACAAATGGTCTTATAAAGCAGTAGCAAATATGTCATATATATGAGCCCATGGTGAACAAACAACCCTAAATTAAGCTAGAAGTTTAGGGTGTAAGATGAATGTGTTACCTGACATGCAAGCTTTAGTCACCTTGTCTTCTGTCCATTACCCTGTGGGTGGACGGACATGGCGAAGAGCTTCGATGCCCTTACTGCAGCACCAGTAAATCACAATAGCTTACCATGTGCCAGGTTGTTTGATCTTCACAGCTCATTTAGGGAATAGATGCTACTCTTAACTCCATTTTACAGATGAGTGAGCTAAGCCCCAGGGAGGTGACATGACACCCTCAAGTTTGCAGAACTAGCATGAAGTAGACCCAGTAATGGACAGCAGTTTCATCCGACCCCAGGAGTATGTGCTGGAGTATCAGAGTGGCTTTCTGTGCTGTGTACCATGTATGGGTGCCAGTTTGGGTTTTTCTCACAGCATGTGCACCATCAGTAGTCAGCACTTCTTCCATAGAAGTGCACAAGATGATTGGATGTTTTGTGAGGCATCTCTAGGTTTCTCTATGCTGTGCATTTGTGCATCCCACTGTTTCTTCCTCATTCCACACTGGCAGCTTGTGGCTCCTTGCTGAGCTTTGGAAGTGAAGGCTGAAATTCCATCTCAACGAGGGGATAAAATCAGGGCAGAATGAATAAAATGGGAACCCTGATGTTGGCAGCTGGAACCCAGACTTGGGTTGTATTGAATTATCAACAGGTCTTTGTGTCACTGTACCTTTTGTCTCTTTTTGGATTTTTTTTTCTTTTTCTTTTTCTTTTCCTTTTTCTTTTCCTCTTCTTTTCTTTCTTTTTTTTTTTTTTGGTATTTTTTAAATTAATTTATTTTTTTAAAGATTTTATTTATTTGAGAGAGAGCGTGAGAGGGGAGAAGTTCAGAGGGAGAAGCAGACTCCCCATGGAGCTGGGAGCCCGATGTGGGACTCGATCCATGACTCCGGGATCATGACCTGAGCTGAAGGCTTAACCAACTGAACCACCCAGGCACCGTTTTTTTGTTTGTTTGTCTGTTTTTATTTATTTATTTATTTATTTATTTATTTATTTATTTTGCATTTGGAATTAGTAGCTGGCATGTTTTGCTTTCATATGATGTAAACCAATGCTTGCAGGCTATCTGGTGTTCTTCTTAGATAAGATGATTGCAATAACAAAAGAGTGACTATGGTGCCAGAAACAGAAAATAAGGCATTTTAAAAGAGTTGGTGGAGCGCCTGGGTGGCTCAGTTGGTTAAGCGACTGCCTTCGGCTCAGGTCATGATCCCGGAGTCCCGGCATCGAGCCCCACATCGGGCTTCCTGCTCAGTGGGAAACCTGCTTCTCCCTCTCTCACTCCCCCTGCTTGTGTTCCCTTTCTAGCTGTGTTTCTCTCTGTCAAATGAATAAAATCTTAAAGGAAAAAAAAAAGAGTTAGAACAACTGTGTGGTGTCCACAAAAACCATACCTTTCTTCCCTTAGCTACTGGGGCTGCCTAAATTATGAACTCCTGCTTTGAAACACAAACCCCCTGTTGTTCTAACTTAATTTTTTACCTGCAGAGTGGTTTAGGAAAATCCAAGGTCATTGTGACAGGTAGAAATAGCCCAAAATAAGATTTGTTTGTGTATTTGGCAAGGGGGCTAGGAAAAACGTCATAAAAGAAGGTTGAGGTGGTCCTCTCCATGCTGCGTGACCTCTTTGGGGTTGTTTCCAGCTATTTTGCCCACTTCTTCTACTTCTCTTTGTTAGCTTGACAGCTTCACTGACTGTTTATCTCCAGGCTTGACCTTCAAGTAATTGCACATATGAGGCTCATGTTACATGCCCTCAATTGATAAATATTGAAAAGATTTCACCCAGGCATGTAAAGTGGTGCTGAGTCCAACCCTAGAAGCCAAGCTTCTCCAGTGCCACGTGGATCTTCCGTCTGTTAAGGCAGAACTGGGGAGGAGAGGTGGCATGCTGGCACCTCCTGGTTTTCTGATCCATTCATTGCCACATAGACCAAAATGCTGTGTGTGAGATTTGGGATATTTCCCCCTGTGATTACGTTTATGGAGCTGGTTCCTGATTTACACTTTCTCAGTTCTCTAGGTATACATGTCTGTGTCTCTCTCTCTCTTCAATTCGTTGTACCTTCATTAGTTCTTCCATGCTAATGGTTTCTGTGCTCTACGATTGAAGCTTGCACTCTTAAGTGTATGTTCATCTAATAATTTTGAGCATTGTTGTATGCAATAAGTTCATTTCCTGTTTATTCCATGACTATTTATTACTTAGTCATATGTGCCAGGTCAAGAATGTGCATAAAAGATGTATCAGTGGATAAGTGAGAAAGAACCTTGCCTTCATTCTAATGTTTGTAGTAGCATGCCTTGTAATTTTTTTTTGAAGTTTAGAAGTAACCTAAACAGTCATCAAAATGAGATTATACAGGTGACTGGTGGTAAAGTAATATGTTGGAATACTATAGAGCAGTGAAAAATAAACAAGTGGATGAATCTCAAATTTTAATGCTGGGAAAAAAATGACAAGTATCAAATGGGTGTGCTAGCACTTATATGAAGTTTAAAAACATGAAAAAGAATGTGAAACAAATTAATATATTGATTTGGCTATATAGGATATAGACAAAAGATATATGTACTTACATATATCTACATATATTTAGGGGGCATCTAGTCTACTGGTAATATTTATTAAACTTATTATAGAAAGCAGGTGTTTATATTCCATATTATACTGCTCATGTGCCTTAAATATTTTGTATTCATTTTTATAAATAAAAATTGATATACTAAATCCAGATTCACCAAATTTTAAAAAACTCACGAATTATTTCTCACATGTACTCTACAGAAGTTGGGTAGTTGAGGGGATTAATTAAAATAATAGAAAAGGGGTTTTACAGAAAAGAAAAAGAAATTTTTAAAAAAAATTTTGGAGAACTTTTGCCTTAGGTATACCTCTGATACTCAGTGCAGCTATTAACTAGCCCTAGAATTTGGGGAATAATGATTAACTCAGGTGCAAGTTCTAATTTACATGAGTTGGCCTTTTTAAACATCAAGTTGTTAGGAAAGAATAGGTTCTTCCATTACCTTGAAGCTGGTAGGAAAACTCTCGGTATTGTAATTACCATGTTGATTCTCCCTTCTTTTTTTGTAAGTCTTATTCTCCAAACCTACCTCAAACTTCACATGAAAGTTTTCCACATGGCCCAGAATCCTGTCCATCGTGGATTTCATATAGTTGTCAGGTCTCTTTAGTATCCTTTTTTTGTTGTTGTTAAGATTTTATTTATTTGTTTGCCAGACACACACACACATACACACACACACACTCAGAGAGAGAGAGAGAGAGAGAGAGAGAGAGAGAGAGAGAGAGAACGAGCACAAGTAGGGGGAGTGGCAGGCACAGGGAGAAGCAGACTCCCCTCTGAGCAAGAAGCCCAGTGTGGGACTCCACCCCATGAAAGTGGACTCATGACCTGAGCCAAAGACAGGCATTTAACCAGCTGAGTCACCCAGGCATCCCTCTTTAGAAACCTTTAATATAGGACAGCAATACAGTCTTGCTTTGTCTTTCATGATCTTGACATTTCTTAAGAGTGCAGGCCAAACAATGATTTTGTAATTCATCTTTGGTTTGGGTTTTCCAGCTATTTCCCCAGGATTTCAGTCAGGGTATGTGTTCTTGGTGGGGACACTACACGGGTGTCCTTATTCTCTCAGTGTTTCATATCTAGAAGCATGTAATGGTTGATGCCATTATTGGTGATGTTATCTTGAATCCATTCAGACAGCTCTTCCAGATATCTCCACTAAACTTTTCCCCCTTATAATTAATAAGTCGCTTTAGAAAATGCTTTTATGCTTTGTAAATATCCTGTTTGCCAACAAACCTTCATTAGTTTTACCACCCACTGATGAGTCTTACCTAAATAATTATTACTGTGATGGCTATCACATGATTGCTTTTCTAACCCCATCACACATGCATGTATTAGTTGGCATTCCCGTTCCTTTCCCTCATGTATTCATTTAATCATTTGTTTCAGTATAGAGTCATGAATTCATACTTTATTAGTGATTTGGAATCTGTTGCTGTCATTTATTTCAGTGTTCAGAGCACCCCAGATTTGGTGACTAGGAGCTCCTTCAGGCTGGCTCCTGTGTCCTTTGGGCATGTCCCCATCATTCTTTGATGACATCTTCATCTGTTGACACCACAAGATGTTCCAGGCTCCTCTTGTACTGACTGTGCCCCAGCTGGAGAACCAGACATTTCTCCAAGGAGCCCTTTTTCCTTTTTAGTGGAGCATGATAATTAGAACAAAGTTCTAGGTACTTGTGGTGCCCAGGGTTTCTAAATGTACGATATGGGAAGAGTTGAGTAAAAAATATACTCTTGCCACACAGACATCTGTATCTCTCTATCTTTGAAAAGCCATAAATGTATGTGATACCTCAAATTCTAATATAGCACTGCAGGATTTATTCTGTCCTCTCTCCTTTCTATATTTACAGCCTCCTTCCCCAGCAGTGGAACCTGGCTCCCACGGACTTATTTACTCAATCCTAGAATACACAGAAAATAAGTTCCAAAATGTTAACCCATACTACTTTGAAAATCTCCCAACTAGTGTTTGGGGTTTGTTTACATTTATCTTATCTTCATGATGAATGTGTACATTCAAAATGTTGTGTTCTGAAGTTACATGGGTTAATTCATTTCTTCTCTTTTAGTATTATATATTATTCATTTGAAATACAGATTTATTTTTCTGCTTATATTTCATTTTATTACTTTTTCTTTCTTCCATGTTGATTTTCTTTAATTTGATTCTGTGTGTTTCAGATATTATCACCATTCCAAAAGTTCAAGTGATTCAAAAGTTACACTCGCGGGGCGCCTGGGTGGCTCAGTTGGTTGAGGGACTGCCTTTGGCTCAGGTCATGATCCTGGAGACCCGGGATCGAGCCCCACATCGGGCTCCCTGCTCAGCAGGAAGCCTGCTTCTCCCTCTCTCACTCCCCCTGCTTGTGTTCCCTCTCTGGCTGTATTTCTCTCTGTCAAATAAATTAAAAAAAAAAAAAAGTTACACTCGCAAGTGTCATTCATCCACTCCAAATACTTTTGCTCCATTTCCACTCCACTTACCTACTGTAAGTTGTTGTTTTCATTACTTTCTGGTTTATTCTTCTGTCATTCCCCCCACCACCACCAAAATAACAAATGTGTGTGCTTTTTCACTTCACTTTTAGCTTATGCATAAGGCAGTACACTGTCAGTTCTGCACTCCCCACCCCTTCACCATGCACACATTTTAGCAAGTAGGCACAAAGCCATCATACAACTTGTGCTTTTAAGGTCTGTAAAATGTCAGCCCTCTGCATTTAAGTATTCCACCCAAATCCTTGCATAAAAGATCCACTTCAGGCAGATGTGACAAACTTCTTTGTAGGATTAAGCATACCGTTTAGTTTAGAATGAGAACCTGCTAGTGCATTTTAATTTTATCCAGGAATTATATACTGGAAATCACTCCATGTCCACAGGGATCTTGCTCATTCTTTTTTATTGCTGCATAATACCCCATTATTCAGATGACCATATATTATTGAGCCAATCTTCTATGTGTCCATGTAGGTGATTACCAAATATTTTGTAATTACAAATACTTCTACCATGAATCAGCTTGTCTGTCCGTCTTGCCTCCTGTTTGGAGGGGTCTCTTCAAAATGAATCTCTAGAGCTGAGATTGGTGGACGATGAGGTGAATGCATGCATAGTTGTGTTGGATATTGCCGGATTTCCCTCCATAAGAATTGCATTCCTCTTGCGATATATGGGAGGGCCTATTTACCCAGAGCTGGGTACTGATAACGCTTATCATTACTAGTTTTCTTTTATAAATCTTACAGACTGTGAGAACATTGAGGAAAGAGATTTTGTGCTTATAATCATGTTTGTATCCCCATTGCTTAGGTGATTATTTGGTACAGAATAGATGCTTGAATAGCTGTTCGAAGGATTGCTGTGTGAAAGGATGGTTTCTCGGAAGGTAGTTGGATGGAAGGATGATTAGGAGAAAAAGTGAGTAGAAGCATGGATAACTAGTTGGATGGTTAAATGAAAGGACTGTTGGGTGAGAGGGGTTTGCATATTTTTTTATTAATATGCAACATTTTTGGTTATACTTCTATGCTCACTGAGGCCACTGTTGTATACATCATTTTCATGTCATATGGTCTTATAGATAGTATTCATTCAAGATCTGTTGATTGTCTGAATACAACAGTCAGGACCGTGACAGCCATCTTTGAGTTTACCATTGACATTCATCTTTAAATTTGTATACACCATAGAGCTTGGCACATAGGAAGTACCTAATACTCAATTTGTCAGTAGGTCAGTTGGTCAGTTACAGCAATAGCAAACAGATTGGCTGCTCTATTAAAGAAGGTGAAGCTGCTTTATCGGGTTTTTCAGCAGTGAGTATTAGCTTGATTCTCTCTCTCTCTGGGCACAGCATTCACCCTGAGATCATTTAATCACTAGGCTACTTAAATTAGCAGGTATTTTAAGAATGGATGGGCCTTGGGCAGTCTTGTAATTTATTCACCAGATGATATAATCAGGGAACAAACTTTTGCCTTGGAACCAGTATCTAATAGCACACAATTTGGGACCATTTCATGATCAGCAGTTGAAGTAGCTTGAAGGAATTTCATTAGGAGTTGATAGAAGGTGAGTATTTTAAATGGCCCATATTCTGTAATACCTGTTTTAATGACAACAGTGAGGTGAGTAGCAAATTCTTCTCACACTGATACTATGAAAGAAAGGAATCTGCTTTCGACTATATATATACATTTTCTCTTTGGATCTGTGATATGTTCATAATTGAAGCTTAGAACAGAAGATGAGATGCTCTTTAATTTGGATAAGAACACGTAGAGACATCACTCCAGCTGAAAATGTCTTTTCCCAGATAGTTTGCATCCTGGCCAAGTGTCCTTGTATGAAAGTAACATTTTCCTACCCCGATCCAGGAAACAAGGAATTGTTACTGCCACTGGTTGGTGTTGAGTAATCATACATGATGAGGTGGGGTGAGGGCAATCTGAATTAGAGAATGCCTTCCTTAGAAGTCAAATCAATTTTTATTCTTAATCTGCGAGCATGAGATGGGAACAAATAACTTCTGAGTGAAATAAAGATTTCTTAAGCTGTCAAGATTTATCTTATCAGTCTGAAGAGGTGGGATTCCTGTTAGCAACTGGCAGTTTTAAAAATCCATTCGCCTGAGGAAGTGTGAAAACAGCCTGCAGAACAAAGACTCTAAGCTATTACTGTATTGAGTTCCTATTTGCTCCTTTTTTATATTCCTTACTTGAGACTTTGCCAGGTCTGAGGAGAGTGTATAGAGGCAGTATCAGAAATCATTTCTTTTGGGGAGGAAGTATTTTGTGGTGCAAAATGTTAAGGTTCTGTAGCCAAAACACCAAGGGAAATGGGGTATTCTCTCTGAACTTCACAAGTGACCTTCATGGGGAATTCTCATGTCAGTCTCTGAAACTTTTTGTTGGCCATTGTTTTGCCACTGTGGAAGAACCCAACTTTCCCCTATGTTAACTTCTTCAACTAATAAAGCCAAAGTAGATGGTTCCATGAAGGAAACAAACGTGTTCATAAGCTTTGGGTACAACTCTTGATTATTTCACCAACCTTAAGGCAAAACCAACAGAGGAGAATATGTGGCCTTTTTGGGAGGCACAGGATCACTGCTGGGTAGGGAGAAGAATACCAGAGCCTGTGTGGTTTTGGCTCATTTGAAAATAGTCCAGGAAAGACCATTGTGAATTCTCTGCCCATCCAGTGTTGGTGTGACCCTACACCTCACAGGAGGATTCACTAGTGAGGTGCAGTCACACCATCACTGGACAGCCCCTTGGAAACTAGCCAGCCCAGCCTCCTCCTCATCCAGTTGGGAGCCCTGAGGCCTACCTTATAGGACCACTGATTAACCCAAAGCCATTCCATTCTGGTTTGTGGCAGAGCCTGGAATAGTAACCAGAGGCTTTTCCAGGATCTCAACCCAAAGGGTATGCATTATGGACAGGATGCTCCACACCTTTTCACCCTCCTGTTCCCCAAATAAAAGTGAGAACATGGCCCCTTACTGGCCAGGATCCAAGAGGATAGTACCATACAGATGCCTTTCTGGTTTTGGGGAACAGTAGGTTGGTCTGTGCTGAAGATTATCCATCCTACCACCTCCCTGCTCCAGCTCCCATCTCCTCTGCATTTTGTATTACTTCATCTCCCTATTTGACCTCATTTATTCCACATCCGCAAGGATCCATTCCATGACTTCTCTGAGCAAACCAAACCCCTTCCATATGAGTTTTCCCTTTATCATGATTTCTCTTAAAGCAATTATCCTGGTTGCAATTTTACATTGATTTCTGTGATTCTTTGAGTGGTTTCTCTCTTTTACTAGACTCTGATTTCCATGAAATCAGTGGCTTTGTCATTTATATTCACTGCTCTGTCAACAGCACCTAGCCTGGCTCCTCATGGGCAGGTGCGTTAGCATCCTACAACCATTTGAACAAAATACCACAAACTGGATGCCTTAAGACAACAGAAAGGTAGTCTCTCACACCTCCAGAGGCCAAAATTCTGAAATCAAGGTGTTGGCAGGGTCATCCTTCCTTTGAAGTCTCTAGGGGAGGATCTTCCCTTGCCTCTTCCAACTTTGGGGGTTTACCAGAAATCTGTTCCTTGGCTTGTGGTCACGTCACTGCAGTCTCTGTCTTGGTTGTCCCCTTGGCATTCTCCTTGTGTCTCTTCCTCTGGTCCTCCCTCTGTGCATTGTCTTTCCTGTGTTGAAGTTTCCCTCTTCTTATAAGGACATTGGTCTTTGGGTAGGGCTCAACATGTAATTTCATGACCACTAGATTAGGTTCCTAGGGCTTCAGCAAGAACTATCAAAACTTGGTGGCTTAGAACAACAGAACTTCATTTTCTCGCAGTTCATGAGGCTCACAGTCTGAAATCAAAGTGTTGGCAGGTCCGTGCTCCCTCTGATGGCTCTGGGAAAAAAATATTTCCTTGTCTGTTCTAGATTCTCCTGGTTGTTAGGAAAGTTGGCATCCCTTGACTTGAAAATGCTTCATTCCAGTCTCTGCCCCCATCTTCACATTGCCTTCTCCCCTTGTGTCTGTGTATCCTCTGGCATCTAATAAGGATGTAAGTCACTGGATCCCACTCTAATCCAGAATGACCTTGTCTTACCTTGATTACAGCTCTAAAGACATTATTTCCAAATCAGGTCACATTCTGGGATTCTTGGAGAACATGAATTTTGGGAGGACACCATTCAACCATGGAGAGTAGGCAGTACAAATCTGTTGAATGAAGGAATAAATGAGAGTGCTGTGGCTCTGTCAAGTCTTTGCCATGGAGAATTGAGTAGTCACATCTGAGCAGAATCTAATGTCCCATGCACTCTGGTGGAGTTTCAGAAGGGTCAGGTCTGTGTTGACAGAAATGAAAATTCCTCACCAGGGTGCCTCACCCTCTCTTAAAAGACTCCTCAAGATTGCTTTGCTGTCCTTCTCTCCTCTGCAGAGTGTTTTTAATATGTCTATTTAAATGCAAATTTTGACTTTCTGTCTGTAATCATATAAAATGTTTGGCACTAAAATTTTAATCAGGAATGTAATTTTATATAGAGGCGGTAATGGAGTGGTAGGCCACACATAATAGAATGAAGCATCCCAGCCGGGGATTCTCAGCACACAGACGCTTTGGCCTCTTTGCATCCAGTTGAGCTGGAAAACCCCTGTCTAACTCAGAGGGGTATGTTATAAAGATGTTCATGCCCCCGGATGTGCCCTATGTATTATCACTAATCCTTAATTGTTTTTTTAAACTGAAGAAGGCCATCAGAGAGTCCCTTTCTGTACTCTGTCTCCTCTCATTCCTGGCAGACCATCAGTGTTGAGAGAGGGCTTCACTCTTCTCCAGTCTAAGGTGATGGATCATTGATAACAGGCTGAGGCTCTGCCACCAAAGTCTCCACTGTTTGGGATGGTGGTTGCCAGTAACAGATGCTTGTCATTGCACAGCTCCCCAAGACTTTGAGCTCCACTGCCCCTACCCCAAGCACAACTGCTCCCACTTGCCCCTCTGTCTTTGTCTGTTCACCTCTGAGGGAGCACGGGGCCCATTGGTGAGGGAGCTACCCAGACGCAGCAAGTTGGTGCCACATTCCTTCTTGACAATTCCATGGGCATCTTTCTGTATGTGCTGGCTGGCATGTTTAGTGGCTCCAATTGGAGCACCTTGATGGCTCAGTAGGTTGAGTGTCTGCCTTTGGCTCAGGTCATGATCCCAGAGTCCTGGGATGGAGCCCCGCATCTAGCACCCTGCTTGGTGGGAGTCTGCTTCTCCCTCTCCCTCTGACTCTCCCTCCTACTTTTATGCTCTTGCTCTTTATCTCTCTCTCTCTCTCTCTCTCTCTCTCTCTCTCTCTCTCTCTCTCAAATGAATACATAAAAAAATCTTAAAAAAAATAATAAAGTGGCTCCAGTCAAGGTTTCTGAGAAAGTTTGGGATTGCGGTTTGTCACTTTGATCTTGGTGTCCCAACTTGTCATTGGAAGGATATCAGGCTTCACACAGCTGCCTTCTAGTTGGGCCATCTGGTGGTACAGGAGTGTGTACATACCTTCCCATTTCTAACTTAGGTATTTGCTGCCTCAGAGCCTTTGCAATGGCTGTTCCATAGTCCTAGAATGCTCCTTCATTGCTCAGATGGCTTCTCATCTTTCAGAGATCAACACAAATGTTATACCCTCCAGGAAACTGCATTACTTTCCCTGATTAACATATATGGCCCCCACATTGTGTGTGATCTGAACACTTTATTTCCCTCACTGACATTATTTCAATCTGTAATGACCACATTTATAAAATCTCTTGAGTGGTTCTTTTTTTTTTTTTTTTTTAAAGATTTTATTTATTTGACAGAGAGAAATACAGCCAGAGAGGGAACACAAGCAGGGGGAGTGAGAGAGGGAGAAGCAGGCTTCCCGCCGAGCAGGAAGCCCAATGTGGGACTCGATCCCGGGTCTCCGGGATCATGACCTGAGCCGAAGGCAGTCGCCCAACCAACTGAGCCACCCAGGCGCCCCTCTTGAGTGGTTCTTTAGGAGAATTACTCTACCCAAGTGTGTGTGCTAAGGGATTCAGGGATGGCGAGGGGGCATGTAAAAATGGAGATAAGGGTATGAGATTGGAATCTGTAGCATTGATCTTAGGAGAAGATTGGCCCTGGGAAGGGAAAGGAACAGTGGAGAAGGAAATAATTAGATAAATACAAAAGCCTTAAACACGGTAGGTAGGAAGAGTTGGTGATTGTCTGTTAGGAATGAGGAAGAAGGAGGCTCATGCCTAGTTTTCTAAACTGGGTATTTGAGTGCATGGGTGTCACTTTTGAAGAAAATCAGGAATAGGTTTGAGGGGAAAGATACGTGAACTCATTATAGAAATTTTGAGATTTTGGCTCCTGTAGGAGATGCAGCTGAGGTTTGGCTATAGGTATCTATCTGATTGAAAAGTCATCAGAGGAGATTGTGAGAGGGGTTCCCTCTGTTGGCATTTATTTTCTCTTCTGAAGCAGGAGGTATCTAAGAAGTGTGGGAGATCAAAGATGAGAGGAAAATAGACAGTACTTTAAGTAGCCATATGGAGAATGCGAGAAGTTTGTTCAGTGAGGAGACTTTTATTGGGTGTCTTCTGGACTCCAAGCCCTGGGGATTGAAGAGTGAGCAGAATAGTCAAATTATGGATTTTCCCTGTCCTTGGGAAGAGGAGGAAACCACTGTTGGTGGCCCTGGACACAGCAGAGGCTTTTGACCTGGCACTTAGAATGATGTGGCTCTGTGTTGTCTGTTCTCTATTTTAATAAGGAATAGCTCAGTATCTTAGTCTAGCCCATTTGTTAATGGGCAGCTGCGTGGTCCAGAGATGGAGGCACAGACGGGCACATGATTTCAGGCTCTAGGGGAATATAAATGGTGGCTGAAGTCATGGACATTCAATTCAATCTGGGTGTGGAATAGAGTACTTGCTTTAGACTCTTTCTTTTTCCTTTTTCCCCTCTGACAAGCATTATGAGTGTCCTTGAACAATTCTCTTGAGTTTATATGTAGTATTCCCCTAAAATTGTTACTAAGAAGAGGGATGCTGGGCTGAAGGAAAACACGTAATATATTTCAACAAGTCTTGCCAAATTGCCTGTTACAACTGACTCCCCACTTTGCACACCTACTTGCAGCATCTGAAAGAGCCTCTTTCACACACCCTTGCCAACACTGGATGTTATTGATCTTTCTAACTTTTATCAGTTTGACGAGGAAGCAAAGGCTATCACATTTTTATGTGCATTTCAGCAATTGCTCGTCATTGCAAGCATCTGGCTCTCAGCTTGCTGGGAGATGTACGGTGTGCAGTGACAATTGAGGAAATGTTTTAGAGGACATATCAGAGAGGCAGTACCTGCGGGGCGGTGTTGGGGGCGTCAGGGAAGTTACTAGAGGAGGTCAGAGGAGACACAGCAGGGCTGATGGGAGATAGATAGGGAATAGATTCTAGAGACATTTTAGGACTGAGGTTTAGTGACCTTTTGGAGAAGCAGGAAGAGAGAAGTCAAAGCTGACTGAGTTGCCGCTCGGTAGTTTGAGTGACTACACTAAACTCTTTAGTCAGGAAGGAAGATGCAGAAGGAGAATCCAGTTCGTGAAGTTACTACTGAGCTCTGTTCTAGCATCTGGACTTTACCTATTGGACGTCAAACATGTCCAGTCCAAGACTGTTCCTATCTGCTGGTGGGGCAGGTCAGTGTGCCTCTGTCATGCCCTGCCTTCTGGGCTGGGAGTCAGGCCCTTAGGACCTTTTCTGCTACAGCTGCCACATCTGTCACAGGGCTAAGCATTCACCTGGTCAGCTTCGAGTCTGGTGGCTTACAAGACCCAGGCTCATTAGCTGTCTCTCCTGCTGCACTGGAAGTACATGAGGATAAACATGTCTGCCTGTCTGTTGGCTATCACCCAGGGCAGAAGTCTGTCAACTTTTTCTGTAAAGGGCCAGATACTAAGTGTTTTAAGCTTGTCAGACATCGGGTCTCTGGTGCTACTCCCTTCCACGCCAGCTGCGTAAAAGCAGCCATGGGCGATAGGCAAGTGTGAGCATGGCTGTGTTCCAATAAAACTTTATTTATGGCTGCTGAAATTTAAACATCAGACAATTTTCTTTATAATGAACATTATCCTTCTTTTGATATCTTCCCCCAGCCATTTAAAATTGTAAAAGCATTCTTAGCCTATGGGCTGTACAAAAACAGGCAACAAGCTGCTGGTGTGATAGCCACGCTTTGCCAGCCCCTGTGCGAAAGCATAGCACAGTGCCTGCAACATGGTTAACACCTGTTTAATGTGGTGGAAGAGAGAGGAAGATGCAGAGGCTGTCTTTGCATTTTGTTTTTTCCTGCAGAGTGGGGAAGGAACCACATTGAGGGATAGTAAAATAAACAGAAGATTTGGTGTCACTTGATCTTGCTCCTTCCCCGATGCATGGTGTGACCTCGAGCCAGTTGCTGCAGCTCTTTAGGCCTCAACTGGTTTATCTGTGTAATGGCGAGAAACCTAGATTCATGAAAGGGAATGAAAACAGCTCAGATTCCCAAGAACACTGATAAGTGTAAGTTACTACCAAACACAGGAGAAGGGACAGGATAGAACCAGAAAAGTCCACACGCTGAGAGGCTAGTATTTGAGCAGCAGCCAGCTTAGGCTCAGCTGCAGGGGCAGCAGATTCCTGAGAGTGAGCAGAGGCATTCAACATCCGGTGCCCAAGAAGTGCGTTACGGCTCCCCCATGACTTGCTGACATGTGCTCGCTGATTCTTACACTTTCTCCAAAGAAGCATACAGTGTGGGTTTCATTCCTTGTAATTTTGGTTAATATTTCAAGAAGATCTGCTTTTATTATTTTTAAACTAAGAAGTTTAATACAGTCTGGATGAAGTAGATGTCAGACTTGAATGAGGTTAGTGTCGTGGTTAAACTAAAGCTGAAGCTCTTAAACTTGGCGTCATCTGCCTCTTCTCCTCCTATGTCGGACACCCTTTGCAGGGTTCCATGTGTTCTGGGGGACACGGGCACACAGCTTATGTCTTTTCTTCCTGTCCCAAGGCCATCTGTGCAGTAATGCAGCTTTCTTTCCCTTCTTGTTGCTGTTTCTCGGTAGGAGCGAGATCAGCACACTGAATATCCCACAGTCCTTCTCTAGAACAGCATGACAGAGAACTTTAGTGGTTATGACCACAGATTTTACAACACTTGTCAAAGTACAAGAAATGAGTATGAACGTGGAGGCATGTATTTGTTGGCTTATTTGTTATTGTTGTTTCTGAGCAGAATAGATCCTCCACAGTGTGGCTATTTTCAGGGGACACAATTTCTCTTTCTCTGCAGTACATTGACTGCTGTGATCACTCTTTCTGCCCCAAAATGTTTCCGTTTTACTACCATTCATCTCTCTTGATTGGTTTTGCTTTTCTTCTTCTAAGATGTTGCTAAATTTGCTTGTAAAGTTTTGTTTATTCATCGGCGCTCAGTTGAAAGGTGCTGGATCATTAATCTAACTATTCAAGGTTAACCGTGCTTTATGCTGAAATTGCCTTTTATGGAACAGATTTCAAGGTTTTGCAAGAGTTGAGTGCTACCTCATTTTTGACATTTCAGCAGTGAATCCTGTTTGAAATGTGATTTGAATCCAATCATCATCTTATTTGTGGAAGAAGATAGAAATAATATACAAATATAGCAGTAAAATTGCATTCTGCTTGTCCCCTCCTCCTCTCAATTCAGCTAGGTCTTGCCAGGGTAGCAGCAAACAATGTCATTGCTTCTTTAATTCCGCCATCCATTTTTCTTCCCATATATATTTCCCTCTGAAGGCTTGAACATGTTTCCATTATATCTTAGATGAGTTGTATGGGCCTTCTCAGGAGTGTATACTGAAGAAGAAATGGAGCTCATACAGTGACTCCTTTGCCTTATTGTAGAATCTCAGGGTAAGAAGGACTTTAGAGGGCATTGAATTCATCTACTTATGCAATCACAGAATTATTCCTTTGAAGGAACATATGAAGAATTTAATCTTCCAGGCCTCTTTGTAAACGTGTGAACAAGTTTATAAGTGCCTCTGTCTCATGTTTGGATATGGCATTTTAATTAAAGACCAAGCAAGCCTAGCCATTTTTTATGATCTGATGTAGCCTCCAGTTCCTACCTAGTACCATGGAGCTTTTGCTCACCCCGTGTCCTGGGATGCTTGCTCTCTAACTGAAGGGAAGTCTTCCCTTAGAACTAGCCTGCGAGCAGCCTCTTAATAAACTCACACCAGAGACAGCACCGTTTCTGTGGAAATTATAACCATATCCAAGTTTGTCTTACTCTCTTTCCTGTGTTGTGTCAATAAATTATCATAAAAGCCCTCCCTTCCAAACGTTTTCAAACTCACATTTACTCTAAAGTATTCATGATGGATAATGTTCAGTCTCATTGTGGGTATTCACATGGGAAGATGCTAATGGTATGGACAGGAGCAAGCTAGTAAAGCTGGTTGAGCTCTGGTTTCTGTGTTTGTTTAATGGAGATTAGAACAGACAGTACGTAGTACTGAGTAGTGGTAAAGGATGTGGTCTGTATTCAAATCCTGATTCTGCCACTTACCAGCTGAGCTCATGCCTTTACTGAACCTCTGCTTGCCTCAGTTTCCCCATCTTTAAGATGGGGTAGTAACAGAAGGCCCTCATACCACTGTTGTGAGAAGTCACCACGTGAATGCCTATGAAGTGCTCCACACAGTGGCTCACACATTGCCAGGGTTTCAGCATTATGAGCCACAGGCTGAACAAAAGATCCTCTTGCTATAAAATCTCAAATTCTCCTGCCAGGTGGCAGAAGTACTAGTTTTGAGAAGAGCGTGTCCATGAGGTCTTTGTCCAGGACAGCCACCTTCCACTCCCCATGGGGATTCCATTTTGGAATATTTCTAAACTCTGTCTAGCTAGTATGTTCTCATGATTATATGTTCATAGATCAAACTTATTGCAGCTTAATTGGAGCAGCATATTTTGGCCAGGCAAAGCAGTGTCTGTGGGGTAATTCCTACACTCTTGTATGGACCTTTCTTTAACCACAGATATATTCCTCTGTCAGCTCTCATCCACTTCTTGTTGTATGTTAGCATGAGTCAGCCCCAGTGTCTCTTCATTTATTTGACTAAAGATTCCTGAGCATCTGCTCAGTGTCTAAGATGGAGATACATCACTATTCCTGCACCTATGGAGCTTGTGTTCCAGTGGGAAGGATAGAAAAGCAACATCAAACAAATGGACAAATAACTAAAGCCATCAGAAGACATGAAATGTATATAGGAAAGAAGCTAAGACTTCGGAAAGGACCAAGAAGTTCTTTTGGTATCTCTAGTTCCTGTGATAGTGTCTGACATATAGTAGGTACTCAGGAAATATTTGTTGAATAAATATCTAAGACATGGCGTAGTTTAAGGCAGGGAAGACCACAAAGCATTTCTGTGGAGTTATTTGAACAGAAATCCAAAGAGCTATTCATGAGAAGACAGAGGGGCCAGATATGGGGAAGGAAGGGCCTATTGATGGTGAGAAAAGCAGAGAGCTGGAAAGGTTTTGGATTGTTTGAGGAAGTGCAGAATAAGGAATCTATGTGTTTTTTTTTTTTTTAAGATTTTATTTTATTTATTTGACAGAAACACAGCGAGAGAGGGAACACAAGCAGGGGGAGTGAGAGAGGGAGAAGCAAGCTTCCCGCTGAGCAGGAAGCCCAATGTGGGGCTCAATCCCAGGTCTCTGGGATCATGACCCAAGCCAAAGGCAGACGCTTAACCAACTGAGCCACCCAGGCACCCCAGGAATCTTTGTGGTTGAAGGGTACAGAGAGCTAGGGTAGTGGGAAATTGCCCAAAGATAGGGGTTAGGAAGTACACAGGGACCCTATAATGGGTCACATAGTTAGGTTTTAGAGAGGAGCTCAGCTATTATTTGAAATGCAAAAGAAGTGATTAAAGGCTTGGTAGAGTTGTTGATAAGTGCCTAAAACCCAAGCTTCCTATAGGTAGGAAAGATGAACCCTTGGTTTTGAGAGTAAGGAGTTCTAAGTTCACCCACTGGCTTTTAGTTACAGCCCTCATGATGTTACCTCACATAAAGATCCATATCCCTAATTTTCAATGGGGTAAAAGAAGTTAAGAGGCATGTGTTCCCTATGCTAGTGTGAATGTCATTCATAGTACCATGTGCCTGTTGACCTTATGGGCATTTTGCTGTCACTGTGCAGCTTAACTTCTCTTTAGACACCTTGGACTGGTGGATAAGAGTCTTGCTTGTAGGGGAAGACCCATCGTAGATGTAACAGGACTCAATTAAGAAAATCACCTTAAAAGAGAGAGGTCTCAAACATAAAGCCATTAATATCAACTTAAACTCAAGATACTTGGGATGATAAATCTGCGTACAGGCTCAAAAAACAGCCAGCAGCTCAAGGTTATTTGAAACAAAGAAAATATCAGACATTACACAACTGGTTTAATCTGCCTGATCACTGCATCATTAACCTCTCTGCACTTGGAATTCTGTCCCCTTCCCCCAAAATATATATGCAAAATTTGTAGTTGGCATCTGTCAGTTCTGCAGCCAGAATTACTCCCACATCCCCACTTCTGTAAGAGCTCCCAGGTTTCTTGCAGAGATCTACTCCACCACTGTCAGTCCTTGTGACTTCTGGTAGAGCTCCTGCATCTCAGACTTAAGGGAGGAAGTGTGTGATTTATACCTACCCAGTCAAAGCAGCATGTATGCCAGTCATCACGATGTTGGCAGCTGAGCGTGTGTGCCCATCAGAACCAGTGAGGTGAAGTCCATGGAATTTTTAAAATTTACATGAACATGGCAGGATGTAGGTCTGAAGCTGCTTGCAACCATCTTGGCACCATGTGGAACCTATGTATGAAACTCACATTCAGGGTGTGCGTGGGGGAGAATAGAAGACAGAGAAAAACCAGGACCCGGCGACATCATTTAAAAAGTCCCTGGATCCAGCTAAGCCTGAATTCTACATTTTGAACTAGTCAGCCACCTGAATTAGTAAATTTTCCCCTTGTATTTTTTTTTCTCTCTGAAGCCAGCTTGGCCTTGCATTTTTTTGCCAGTTGTAACTGGTAGAGTTTTAACCGTTGTGGGGTGCTCATTAGTGCTTTGAGATTACAAAGGGGAATTCTCAGGATACACACAACCACAGTTGACTTAGATGGAGGACCAGCTTCATTCTTTTCTGTTCCTGTGAGCACTGGCAGGGAAAAGGAAGCAGTAATGAAAGGACACAGACACACACACACACACACACACACACACACACACGACTGTAGAGATGATGTGTGTGTTGTCACGTTGGACTGTTCACCACGGGTTGTCACCACATAGCCTATGCTCCTAGTGTAAAACACATTTCAATCATTAAAACACATTTTATTTTTTTTTCCTTGATAGTGCTCAAGAAAATGAGATCATTAAGTACATCATCATGAAAGCAGGTACCTGGTTTTTGAAATATTAGATTTCTTCACTTCCATTCCCTCTGTGGCTCGGTTCCCATAACTTTAAAATGAAGGCCCACTTAGTCCAATTATGCTTCTAAGAACTTGTGATATTTTTGATCTCGGATTCCTCTCTCTAGGCTATGGTGTGAGGGTGGTGTATTAACAAGCATCTAAAATTGAATGACAAAAGTAAACATGAGATAGGTTTTTCTCTGTGCTAATCAATGATGGCCATCCTGCTAAAAAATTCAGCTCAGGTTACAGCTGCCAAACAAATGAACGAGGGGCAGAAAGCTCTCGGACTCTACGGCATGAATCTGTACCCAGGAGAAATCAGGCTGTGGATTGGAAGGCTCCTAATAAAAATTGATGCTGCCTTCCCAAGCTCTGGGATCCTGAAATTGCCATCTGAGTCACCATCTCAGCATTTCTGGCAGAAATGCGGCAATGCTGGTGAAACTTGTCACTCGATGCCTTTTAACCCATCTGGAAGGCCAGGCAAAGTGTGGTTGAGCTAACTTGCTTTATAGGTCAGAGGCTCCATCTCCTCATGGCTCTGAAATAAGGGATGCCTGGGAGAAGCCCCAGCTGAGAGCACTCTTTATTTTCTTGTTTTCTCGGTTAACACTAATCCATTAATTAGAAGGTTTGCAGTAACCATGGACCCTTTATGCATGTATACATGAGTGTTTCTGTTTATGCACATGCATTAGATGTGTTCACACATCCATACACCCAAATCTTTCCATTTGCTCTTAGAAGTGCCATTTTGATTTTCTGGCTCAGAGGTGGAGAGTCAAAATCTGCCCGTGCCCCAATTCTGAACTTGAGTAAGTTTTGGTAATAATACTGGCCTGAGGGGGAGTGCACTGACCTGGTATTTTATTTTGAACAAATTATTAATACATCTCTTAATTTTTTTTAAACTGTCTTCAGTAGCTCAAATATGCCAGGCACTGTGTTAGTTTCTGGGAATAAAATAGAGAGCAAAACAAAGAGGTCTCTTCCATCATGGGACTTATAATTTAGTTGGTGATCAGAACAAGCAAATAAGCATGTAAGAAGTGGGTAGTTATGATTTAAATTATGATTTAAATGAAATTAAAATGAACTATGCATTAAAATTAGTTGTTATGTCAGTACGTGGCTAGGTGGGTCCTTAAGCTTAAGTAGAAAAAAGTGGCATTTACCAAGACATATCCTTTAAGCTGCAATTCTACATTAAAGGAGGAATACTTATAAGTTTCTGGGTGGGTAAGCATTTCAAACCCAAGGGACAATTATTGCAAAAGCCCTAGAGTGGGAACAAACTTGGAGTGCTGCAGGTACCAAGAAAGCTTTCTTGGGTGGGCTTTTAGGGGATGATAGGGAGAGCAGCGTGAGATGAAGTTGGAGAGGTGAGTGGGGCTGGATCTCACAGAGCAGGCATCTCCACCTCCATGATATTGACATCTGAGGCTTGGGCTTCCTCTATTGTGTGCTGTCCTGTGCACTGTGGGGCATTTAGCAGCATCCCTGGCCTCCACCCACTAGATTCCAGAACTCCACTCCTCTAGTTGTGACAGCTAAAAATGTTCTCAGACATTGCCAAATGTGCCCTCAGTTGAGAACCCTTGAAGTTGGATGTGCAAGCCTGCAGGAAGTTTCCATTTTATTTTGCATTCCATGGAAAGATATGCACATTTTAAGCAGGGGAGCGTAATGATTTGATTTACATTTCTTAAAGATCACTGTGTCTGCTATGAATGAATGGATAGTAGGAGGGCAAAAGTAGAAGAAAAGAAATAATCACCCCAAAGAGAGGTTATTTTGCCATGATGGAAGGTGATAACGTTAGCAGAAAGTCTCATGGGTGGGTTTGTTTTGGATTAAGTTGGCAGAAATTATTTATGGACTGGATGGGTGGGCAGGAAGGAAAGGAGAACACAAAGGAAAATATACCCATCACATCCTTGAAGCTCTCTCCCTGAAGTGAGAGAAAGCAAACATATATATTGTACTCATTACAGTTTATTCTAATACACACATGTACAAATGTGTGGCCATGCAGAGGAGAGAGTGAATAATTCTTTCAGGGGGAGGTCATGGGAGGTTGCCCACAGGCTGTAAAACTGTTGAAGAATAGGTAGGATTTTTCCAAGTGGAAAAGGAGCTCAGGTTCTTGGCTTATAAAAAAAGGAAGCCGTAGGAGGTATTTTTCTTCAATATTTCACACCAAAGCCAAGGAAAATTATGCCCAGAGTGACTCTGTCCTGTGTCTTGAGTGGGAAGCTAGAATGAGTGTCCTCTAAATTGTTGCCTTTGTGAAGACTATTTTCTAGATTTGTGGGGGAAAAGCAGCCTTTTGCTGGTTAGCTGTAAGTATTTAAGATGTTTTGCAAGTGTTCTAAGACACTAGGTTTTATTTTGTTTTTACTGAATTTCAAAAGAGGCATGTGCTATAAGAAGTGCAGTTATACAATATTTCCAGTTAATTGTTTCTTTTCCATGCCCTAGAGTACCCTAAGTACATCAAATCCTATAGTTTAATAATAGTGATGTGGCTTTACTAAGAAACTTGGAGGTAACAAATTTCAGATTATTCATTTAACCTCTGGAGTAATAACTACTGTTTCTATTGATGTGAATACAAAGATATAAGATTAAAGCTACATGTCATCATAATTCTATGCTGTCTGAAAGACCCAAATATATGGTCCTGATGGGATACAGTAATATCCCCTTTGCTCCACTCCCAGCATCATAGAGCCTTACCCTGGAGACTCATAGACCTCCTAATAGAATGCAGGCAGTGACTCTGAGTAGATGGAGTTCCATAAATACTTGGGGGCCCTCCAGATTGGGACCTTGAGAACTAGATGGTACATTAAATTCCCTCCTTCCTTTGCAGAGATTAAAAAACATCTCTCAAATTGACAAGAAAATTGGATAATAAATTAATTGTTTACAGTTTAGTAAACATATGCACAATTGAAGCTACACATTACGGGTGTATTTTTATCGGATGAAACACCAGATGAGGGATGAACCATTTGACCCACCCTCTTCTGCCATGGGAGAACAATGGGCCCAAGTCTTTCATAATTACTTGTTTCAAGATGCTCACTAAATCAGGTGTGCAACTCCTATGTTTTATCTTTAAGGGATGTTGGGCCATAGACCGGTACACAACAAAGCAGTGACAAGAGTAAATTGAGCACTCTGTCTCTCCTGTACTTCCTTTGAAATTTATGTTTGGGAGTTTTAACAATGGATATCTTTTGCAGTTGATCATAGTTTGCTTTTTGCCTGATAGAGTTGGTATGAATTTTATTCTACCATATATAGATGCAGAAAATATCACATTATTTTATTTTTCCAAATCAAATTAAATGGTTCTGAGTATACAATCACCAGAGTTTTGAGAAATTCAATCACAGTTGATTATGGGGCATGAGGGTGGACACTGCTCTCATGTATTATAGGCACATTCGTCCATAGGGCTTATGAATGCTTGGAACATAGGGAAGGACTGCTAGTCTGTGGGACTTTATGAGAATTACTGGGATGCTCATTATTCAGATCTGCCCAGTGCATTTGAAAGGGACAGCTCTGCTAATTCTCCATGCCACACTTGGAGCAAGAGATCTTTATTAATGCTTGGACACTCACCTCTATGTGTCCAAACCCATGAAGACTCACCAAAACCTTTATACCCTTTCAGTCTTAGGGACTCCCTCCTTTCTCAGAATTCATCACTCTGCCAGCCTCCCTGTGTTTGTTTCTTTCTGTCTCCTGCTACCTTCTTACCATCCCACATAGTCTCTGCTCACCACTTCTTTGGGCACATAACACTATCCTCTTTTCTGTGTTTCGGCTTTGAGGAAAGGAAATGGCTACATTTAACCTAACAGATGATGTTATGATAGTGGTCCAGATGCTTTATGGGTAAGACCAGTTCACTCATGGTTTTAACTGGAACAGTGTTGAGAGGAAAAGGGAACTCATTTTAATGACTATTCCAGAAAACTGGCTTAACTGTCCCAGGCAAACTGGGAATGATTATCACCTTATATAAAGAAGGCAGAAAAAAAAAAGTAGGAGAAGTATCTTCTTATGTTTCCAACAAGGATCTTGGGAAACGACTCTATCTTGGAAACTATTTACAAGACTATGTAACTCCCCATTACTGACACGTAGGGCACCATGAGATGCAGACACACATGACTGTGAGTGCCCCATCCTTTCAACAGTGCACTTGTGTTCAGAGTCTTGTGTTTCCATCCCCACCCTTGAAAATATGGGATTCTGAGTTCAAATCGGGCTCAGGTATTGACTCCTTTTTTTACCTTGAACAGTCTGCTTAATTTCATAGTGTTTGTTTGCTCATATGAAAACAAAAGAGGATAATGCTGATCCAAGCATATTGTGGAGATTAATTAGTTTCTGAAGTGCTGAGATCAACAGATGAAAGGCTTTGAGTGGAAATTATTTTGTTTTTTAAAGGAATTATCAAAGTGGGTGAATGAAAGAGAACTTACTGAACTGTATTCTGGGCACTTGGCTGCTGGTGGCAGTTGGGAAGGAAGGAATATTGCTCCTTGCAAAAAATCCTAACTTTACCCCAAAAATGGCAGTGAGATAGTTGCTTTTTTGTGATTCTGGATGAATGTGAAATTATACAAAGGAAAAAAGCAGGAATAACAGGAGAAGATATGCAGTTAAAATGACACATTTCAAAGGAACTTTCCTGGATCAACAACTAGGTACCCCCCCCCCAAAAAAAAAAGAAAAAAAAAAAAGAATGCTCTCCCAGTCCTCTGTGATTAGGTCATTAGCCAAATACTTGTAAACCACAATGGGCTAAGCCAGGATCCCCCAAAGAGGCCTAATGGCCCATATGTTCTTATTGGGAAGATTGGGTTAGGATGAGAAACTACCAATTTGAAAACCCCACAACTGTTCAACATAGCAAAATAACTTGCACTTACAAGTATGTTACTCTTTAAAACCAGTTTCACTTTTGTTAGGTTTGGTTTTCTCCCAAATAAATATTATTGCCCCTGATGAAAATGAGAATCAGGGAAATTAAATAACCAGTCCATCCATTTGTTAAATAAATGGTATAGGCGATATTCTGACCAAGGGCTTCTGATTCAATCTGGAGAATAGAGAAAATGATTAAATTATTAGTAGAAGATCAGTGACCTACAGACAATATCTAGTGGCATAGCCTATGGCTAATTAGAGTCCCAGAAACAGGAAAGACCAGATGACATATAAATAATAGTTGATATTTTTCCCAACTTTGATGAAAGAGTTCAAAGTTAACAATTTCAAGAAGCTCAGGAAACCTCAAGCCGGGTATATTAAAAGAAAGCCCTGTGTAATATGATTGTAATTTTAACATCATAGTCCTAGTGAAAAGCTTTGTAAGATTTTAAAATATTTGAAACCAGTTCAAAAAATAAAAGTAAAAAAGAGTGAGAGATACATTACCTCCAGGGAGCATAAAATACTAATATGATCAGTTTTTCCTCAGAAACAATTAAGGCAGGAAGACAATAGAAGGAGTCTTTAAATGATTAAGTAGGAAATAAATATTCCAACCCCAAATTCTTAATCCATTAAAAATATTTTTCACAGAAGGTGATAGGAAGTCATTGTCAGGCAAAAACAGACATTTCTTTACCATTAGAACTTCACTGCAAGAAAAATAAGAACGATATTCAGTATGAAAGGAAATGACCTTAGGTGATATTTGTGTTTAATAGAAGGAATGAAGAAAATTGGTAAATTGTATTGAGAACTACAGAGGCTAATATTTCTATTTTTGAAAATACATATAACTGTTTATGGGGCACCTGGGTGGCTCTGTTGGTTAAGCGACTGCCTTCGGCTCAGGTCATGATCCTGGAGACCCAGGATCGAGCCCCACATTGGGCTCCCTGCTCGGCGGGAGGCTTGCTTCTCCCTCTCTCGTTCCCCCTGCTTGTGTTCCCTCTCTCGCTGTGTTTCTCTCTGTCAAATAAATAAATAAAAATCTTAAAAAAAATACATATAACTGTTTAAAGGAAGAGTGATATCACTGTTCTGAGGGTTTATAAAATACATAGACGCAAAGGATGGGAATGTTAAAAATATTGTTGAAAATTTCTTACACTTGAGAAGAAGTAGTATAGTTGTTGTTGTTGTTGTTGTTGTTTTAATATCAAGTAGACTGTGCTGTGTTGGGGATTAGACATATCTAATCCCCAGAGCAACTACTAAAAATAATACAAAGATGTATAGTCCAAAAGGTAGTAGAGAAACTAAAATGGGGTAATACAAATATCAGTTAACCCAAAAGAAAATTGAAAAGAAGAAATTGAGGGCCAGCAATAAAACAGCAACAACATAAACGACAAATAGAAAATAAAGAGCAAATGATAAAGCTAAGACCTACTGTGTCAATAACTATACTAAATGTAAATGGACTAAACACTCAGATTAAAAGAACTATATTGTCAGACTGGATTTTAAAAAGAATTAGCTTTATGCTGTGTACAAGAGATCCACTTTAAATACAATTACAAAAAACTTAAATAGTGTGAAATAAAAGGATAAAAAAAATATATACTCCAAACATTGCAAGCATAGGAAAAGTCTCAGTGACTATATTAATAACAAAAATGTAGTTTTCAAGATAAAGATTTATCTTGAAATGTCACATATCAGGTTATCAGGAAGACATAATTATAAACACTTTTGCCTAATAACAGAGCCTCAAATAAAGCAAAAACTGATAGAACAGAAAAAGTTTAGTCTGGTGTGTGTGTAGATGATAGGAACAACACTATCTACTTGAGAAACCTAATGACTTTTGTAGAATAATACACCTCAAAACTGCTGAAGGCCCATACTTTTCAAATGCCCATAAAATATTGTTGCAAGATTGGCTGTACTTTGGGCATAAAACAAATTTTAACCCATTTTAAATTTTGAAATGTTATCAAGTATATTTTCTGACCAGAATGTGATTAAATTAGGAGTCAGTAATAATAATGTATTTTTTAAAGTCCCAGTGTTTTGGAAATTAAATAGCACAGTTCTAAATGAATTTCGGATTAAAGAGGGCAGCACAGGGGAAATTATATTTTAAGCTGAATGACAATGAATGACAACAGAATTTATGGACTACAGCTAAAGGACAGATGGAAGATGTAGCTATAAATTATAGCTATAAATGCTATGCGTTTATTGCTTTGAATTTTAAAGAGATTTAAAATTAATAATCCAAGTTTCTACTTGAAGAACCTAGAAAAAGAGAAGAAAGTTAAGTAAAAGGAAGGAAGTAGTAAAGATAAAACCAGAAATAAACCAAACATCCATAGTACCTGGTGGTATTGGATTGAAATTGGAGGTATCAGTATGAATGTAGGCATATTAATCTGTAGAGATAAATAGATGTAAAAATTTAGAGGGCTAGAATCAGTGATACTCCAAAAGCAATAAGTACACCTAGCATCTAAATCTTGGTTTCTCAATGCACTTCACCACTGAAGATAAACAGGACTCATTGGAGAAAAGGCTGATGAATCCTGAGAACAGTGGAACAAGATGAATCTGGAAGGTTTTGTTTTGCCAAAGAAAGGAAATATTCAAAGAACGATGGGGACATGTCAAAGAGATCCAGATGGTGAGCTTCAAGGAGCTTTCAGTGGCCAAATATGGAACAATCTGAGTACTAAAATAGAAATAAGACTAACAGGTTATAATGTATTGACTACAATGCATGTACATGAGGACATGCTGAGATAAGTAAGTAAATAAATAAAGGTGAGATGGAAAATTTCTTCCTTACAATAAAAATATGACTGCCAATTTATAGTCATAACTCCTATCTGGCCATGTAGCCACTACCCTCACTGACATTGACATGTTATCACCTTTAAACTCACACTAATTTGAAGGGCATGCAATGAGTTTTTTAAAAGATTTTCTTTATTTATTTGAGTTAGAGTAAGAGCTAGGAAGAGAGAGCATGAGCAGGGGGAAGGGGCAGAGGTGAGCAAGGAGCCTGATGCAGGGCTCCATCCCAGGTCCCTGGGATCATGACCTGAGCCAAAGGCAGGCAGTTAACCCACTAAGTCTCACCCAGGTGCCACCGTGATGGTCTTTAATTTGGATTTTTGTAAGCCTTTCAGTGATTAGTGGAAGGAAACATCTAGCCTTGGTTTATTATTTATTTTTAACTAAAGTTTGATAATTGGCCAGTTAGTAACCTTTATTTTCTTAGCACCCATTTCATAATTTCATGTATGGTAAAAGTTACTCTTGCTATTTCCAGAGTGACTCCATTATTCTTAGCCATAGAAAGAGGAGGGACTAATCAGATAATTTTTAAAAAGAATTTCTTAGAACATCAGTTTAAATGTCTAAATTCATTAACTCATTTTAAATTTTTATTATTTTATTATTATTTTTATCATTTTTATTATTTTTACTATTATTATTTTAAAGTCATTTAAATTCATTAACACATTTTAAAATTTAATTTTTTTAATTTACAGAAGTAATTGTAAAAAAGTAAACAAGTAGTATGTTATAGATTTTTTAAAAATAGGAACCTTGGTTATTTGTTACATTTATAGGATTCATTTTATATTTATCTGGTAAATGAGTGAATACCTCTTTGATAGAGATATCATTATGCCTATTTTAATGATGCCAAGTAAAAACACTTCAGAGGTTAAGATCACACAGTTCGTCATGGCTGAGCCAGACTCACTAAGTGAATAACAGTGCATGGGACTGGTGGGATAAGGGAGGAAGGTGAGAAGGGCAGTGTGGCATGGGGGAAGACAACAGAAAAAAAGCATTTGCTTGTGAGTCCTTTCCTGAATAAAAGCAATTCATTCATTGATTCATTCTAACAAATATTCCTTGAGTTCACGCAGTGTACCAAATTTAAGCTGGGAATTTAGGCAGGGCCCCTGACATTCATCCCCACCTCCTGGTCACTGGGGCAGAATGAGGGAAGCCCACAGTTGAGGAGTGAAATCTTATCCTTTGGTATCACATTGTAGGAGAAAATGAAGTGAGCTTAGATATTTAGGTTAGTTCTATCCCCAAAAAACAAGAATAAACAGATTTGTTTCCTTTTTTCTCTTTTTAAAAAAATGTTCATTAGAATTCAGTCCATATCTACTGAAGGACGGTTGAAGTAGTAAATATAGTCTTTTTGTCTGAATGGTATCCAAACAGAAGCTAAGTACTGCTTGCTGCTTCGTGGTTTTTTGTCTGTCCTTGGACCTGTACATTTATATTGAGTTGCTGTCCTCTGCCTCTTCCCCCCACTATCTGTGCAGTTCCTACACACACTTTCTGTCTCTCTCTTTCAGTTATGGCCAGATTGCATGCATTTGAAAAACTCGGTTTGAATAAGATGTTCTATTGAAATCATTTGCAGATATATATGTATTTTAATATCAGATACTTTTTTGAATATTATATAAGAATAATATAATATATTGAATAATATATTGTTTCTTTTTTTTTTTTCTTCTTTCCACTCAGACTGTAACTAGTTCACCTTGCATATCAGTTCTAAAACCCAAAGTACATGCGGGAAGAATGTAAGTGTAGCCAGGTATAATTGTGACTGAAGCAGTGATTTGAAATCCGAAAGCGGCTATCACAGGTTCAGCAGACTTGGTGTGTGAAGATTAATACGTGGCATTTTAAAATGTCCAGCACTTACCTTCTCAATTGTGCTTGTTTATTTGCTTGTTTGCTGAGTTATTTAATTTATGGGTTTGAGGTTCAGGTGATGCAAGAGAAAAGAGCGTTAATCCCAGTGCTGGGTTGCCTGGGTGGCTCAGTCAGTTAAGCATCTGCCTTTGGCTCAGGTCATGATTCCAAGGTCCTGGGATCGAGTCCCGTATCAGGCTCCCTGCTCAGTGGGAAGCCTGCTTCTCCCTCTCCTGCTCCTCCTGCTTGTGTTCCCTCTCTGGCTGTGTCTTTCTCTGTCAAATAAATAAATACAATCTTAAAAAAAAAAAAACAACAACAAAAAACAAAAAACCCTAGTGCTTGGGTCTTGGAAAAAACAAAGGACACTAGAGCTTTCACTCTGGTTGCTGGACTAGAAGTCTTGGCATCCCCTGGGAGGGTGTTACAAGTCCCCAATTCAGTGAATCAGAACCTGTATTCGAACAAGATACCCAGGTAATTCACAAGCACAGTAAAGTCTGAGAACTGCTACATCAGTTTATTCTTGTTGTCGAAACCAAACCTCTCACTCAGGGGTTAACAAATACAAGCAATAAGGAATGTTTTGTTTTTGCTAACTTAACCTCCAATCTTATCAAACATTTCTGATGAGTTGAATGGATTTCTAATTACTGGATTTCAGTGTATCCTGGGTAGGCATAGGGCCCTGTGTTTGTGTTACGAACTGAACCACATCGCTTCCAAAATTATTTTAAAGTCTTAATTCCCAGTGTGACTGTATTTGGAGATAGGGCTATTAGGACGCAGTTGAAGTTAAATGAGGTCATAAGGGTGGGATCCTAATCCAATAGGGTTGGTGACCTTATAAGAAGAAGACCTTATTCCTTCTCTCTGCCATGTGTATGTGTACCTTCAAATGGCAAGAAGACAGCCATCTGCAAGCTGGGAAGAGGGCCATGCTGGCATTCTTACCTCAGACTTCCAGCCTTCAGAACTATGAGAAAATAAGATTTCTGTCATTTCAGTCACCTACTCTAGGTATTTTGTATGGTGGACTGGACTACGTCGGCACAAGTACTCTGTCTTCTCCTGAAGAAGCTTGGCTCTAAAATAGGGCCGATAAAGGGGGTGAGAATGACCCAGGAAGTATTCTCTGCTCCTTCACATTTCATGCTGGAGTGGGTTATTGGTCACTGATCCCTGTCCTTCTCTTTTTTATGGTGACCAGTGGTCCTAGTTTGTTTGGGATTGAGGGCTTTTCAGGGGTATGGGACTTTCGGTGATAAAACTGGGGGAGGACCAGGTAAACTGGGATGGTCGGTCTCCTTAACCTTTTGTCACATTCTGTCCTGAGCTGTGCTTAGCTGCCTTCTGAGATGTTCACACTGCCACAGAGAGAGACGTGCATTGTAGCAGAATCTGACAGTGACTTGAAGAGTGACAACAGGTTAGAGCTCCTGGACCATCTAGACCTTGAATTATTGCTGTTGTGGAAGAGAGAAGCATAGCCACCCTAAGTTGAAGGGAATTCAGAATTGGCCTGGGGGTCCCCACGCAGCCTTCTTCTTCATCTCAAGTTTCTCTTTATAACCTCAAGCTAAGTCTAAAGAAAGGCCAGGCATAACTTAACTACTGTTTATGCCTGTAGCAGAGTGATTAGGAGGCTTCCGGGGAGTATTATATCCCTCATGCTTTACCATGCAACTTGATTCAAATTTTGCAGTATACTCTATCACACAGGAGTGTTTATCATTTCTCTAATTGCTGTTGAGGCTGAGGCTCCTCAGATGTGTCTGCTACCTGATCATGCAAGTGCAGATGGCTGGGTTTTCATCATATTTTGAGGGTGTTGAAAGGGCCGCGAGTCCTCCAGAGAATTTGATCCAGAGGGTCAATGAGTCATGATAAGTTAGGTTTTGCCACAGTCATAAAGGGACTTCTAGATCTTAGTAGCTTCATGCAATCCAGCTTTTCGGTGTCGAGCACGGATTTTCAAGGGCTCTGCTCCAGATAGTGACACAGGGATTCAGGCTGTGGAGACTCCACCCTCTGTGAGCCACCTGATGCGGAACGCCCCACTTCCTTGTCATCATGACTGGGCATGAAAATGTGGAGAATCACACACCACCCTTTCAGTGCTTGGGCCTGAAAATAAAGCTCAGTAGTCAGAGCTAATCATGTGACCTCACCTGGAGCTCAAGTCTTCTGTGGCCAGAAAGGGAAGGGAAATAAATGGAAATGGGTAATAGCAATATCTAACACTAGGATACAAGGGGTGGACCTGTCTTGAAGGCAGACTATCCTGTCCCTGAAGAACAAATCATTGAGTTGGGATCTGGCCACTTGACAAGTGAGCTACTCTTATAATTGCTCTAAGAAGTTGGGATTTATTTAATAGTGAGTAATAAAACTCATATAAAATATTTTGGAGGCCAGTTGTTTTTTACTACAAAATATAGTGACTTAACCTACTTTCCACAGACTAAAATTGAAAGTGCTCAAGGACAATGTACCACAAATGCCCAAGGCTGTTCAAACCTCAGATGCCCACAGCCATGTGCAGGAACGTGAAAACCCAGAGGAGCAAGGATTCAGCAGTTATTTGGAGAAGCACAGTCCTCTCACTTACAGCTGATGTCTCACACGTGCTATGGTAGAGCATGTAGGCCTCAGCAATGCATGTGTCTCTCGACTTTTCCAAACACTGTGGCACTGAAGACCAAACATTTTGCAAGATACACACCACCAAATCCCCTGCTTTTTAGTGCAGTAAGATGCTCAGTCCTTGTAGCATTCTCGGATGACCTAAGTTTCTCTTTACCAAGGTAACATCTGTTAATTCTATGGAGCCTCCCATCTCTTGGGGATCCATGGCCTTTCACTGCAATTGCTCCCAAATATAATCAAATTACAGTAGCTTTTTCCTCCAACAGAAAACTGTAATGTGCTCCAAAGCTGTGTGTATGCAGTGTCACACTCTGTGAAAAGAGCTTAAAATTTAGACAAATACGGAAGTCATTAATGCTGTGGAGTTATTTGCTATTAAAAATGAGAAAAAGAATTCTTTTCTAGAGGAGGGGAATACATATTATCTTTAGGGCTATTTGGTCATTTGGAGGTCAGTTTCTTCTTTTTTCTCCGTTTGTTAAACTATTTTCGGAAATTGAAGTTTTATTTTTTTCCCTTTTCTTTTAAAGCACATTATTGATACTTGGCATCTCTGCAGTAATAGAATTTTGAAGAGCTCGTACTGTTCCCATCCTAAGCCAAGTCATG
Organism: Spilogale gracilis; assembly: GCA_004023965.1. NCBI lineage: Eukaryota > Metazoa > Chordata > Mammalia > Carnivora > Mephitidae > Spilogale > Spilogale gracilis. The sequence goes on along the minus strand of PITA01002406.1, from coordinate 9,375 downwards.
GTTGGGTCTGAAAATGAGCACCTAACTCTGAACACAGATTATTGTAAATGGTGTTTGAAAGGCCATGCGGAGTCTCTGTGAAGTTAGGAGATGTTCAGAGTTGGAGAACTTGAAAAAACCAGCTGATGCTAGGAAAAAAAGCAAAACCAAACCAAACCAAACAGAACCATGGCCTGAGACTAACACTGTACACTCAGCCTCCCCCAGCCCTGGGACTGTAGACAAGAACCTCTGCTTCCCATCTTAGAAATGAGGATTTTAGTGCCTGCCTGGTTTGCTCATCTTATAGGGTTGCTGCCATCCAAATAAGGCTAACTATTCTGAGAAAGGTTTGCAAAATGACAAATATTTTACAGATATATGGCGTCATGATGGGCTCTCACTGATAGGGGACGATCCAGATCAGTATGGTGATTAGGAGTCCTCCATGTGCTCAGCAAGCACCTGCGTTATGTATCTCTATATCTCTAGGTCTATACCATGGTCTGCATTTATATCCTTATTTCTATGCTTCTGTGTCCGTATCTGTATCTACTTCACATCCATACTTTTATCTGTAGGTCTATATCTAATCTGTGTCTCTATCTCTTGCTTTATCTCTGTGTCTAGTCTTTACCTGTACTTACATACATATCTTTAGCTTGCGTATCTGTGCCTATACTGAGAGAGAGAGAGACAGCAGTATATTCTGTCCAAGAAAAGGAGATACAACTGTAAATGAGCCATCACAGTTTTGACTTACAGCTCTCAGGAGGGATTTGCACTGAACAAACATATTTTGAATGAATTACAATTGTGGTAAGTGTTATGAAGAAAAAGATCAAAATAAGAGTCTCATCCCAGCAGGGATCTTCAGGGACCCACAAGAAATGAAACACTAAAGGCTCTGATCCTCACACAGTGTAGATGGCCAACAGATGTGGGCACCAACATTTGTGAGTAGATCCCTAAGAGAAAAAAATACCTTATTTTAGAAAGCTGGCTGTTTGAGTTTTAACACAAAGTAAGCAGGGTCTTTTACAGATGTCTCATAAGGAATAAGGGAGGCGCTTTTAATTAAATCATGAGCTGTATCTAATTTGCTATTTGTTAAATATCCTGCAACTAATTGTTATCATTTTTTCTTAACACACTGAGATTTCCATCAAGATAAGTTCTAGCTCTTAGTTCAGCAGGGACTCCTGGCTCACCTGTTACTGAGCGGGACCCTTTCTTTTCCATCCCATTTTTGTCTGACGGATCCTTTCACCTTTTGGAGCTGTTTAGTGGGATGAAAATCATTTGAGTCTGTTTGTGGGAATTTCTGTGAATTGTGCATCATGCCTGAGCCTCTCAGCCAGTCTCTCTAGCTCTCCTCTCAGACATTTACAAGTAAGTCCAGCACCCCCTTTGTGCAGCTGCAGCAAGTTCCCATTGTGGAAAAGCAAAGGCTGAGGTGATGGGGGAGCTGAATTCACAGTTAAGTGAAGAGACAAGTGAGTTTAGGGAAGTGACAGTGCTTTGTTTTTACATTTTAATTTGATTCGCCCCCAACCATGCTGTTGTCTTCTCCTCACACACTTTGTTTCTTCATAGGTCTTGTCACTGTTAATGATTACATGTTAATGATTACATGTTAATGATTACATGTTAATGATTACATGTTAATGATCACATGTTAATGATCACATGTTAATGATTACATGTTGGTGATTACATGTTGATGATTACATGTCGATGATTACATGTTAATGATTACATGTTAATGATTACATGTTAATGATCACATGCATATATTATTGTTTCCTCTTGGTATTGTTTCTCCTCCACTCTCTGTAAGCTCCCTGTAGGTAGGGACCTTTCTGCTTTAGTCCCTGATGCACATGCATGTATTTGGCTCTCCGTAAACATCTATGGTTTGAAAAGATGAATGAATTCATAGGTATCTCCCCATGCACTGCTTCCAATGCTAGTGTTTTATAGCTAATGGAAACCTTAGCAAACACTTTGAAACTGGAAAACCTTAAATTGATTTTCTTTTTAAAAGTTAAGCTGCATCTGAATGTTAAAACAAGTCTGTTCAATTGTGTGCCTTTCAGTATATATGCTTTCCCTCAATGAAATGTTTTTGTTGTTGTTGTTGTTGTTGTTTTAAGGTAAGACACACAACTTAAAATACCCTGTGAAATGTTTAAAAAACAGGAAAGAATTTGAATGAACAAAATAGCATGGTCCTCAAATGACTCTTTTGGAGGAGAGAGGCAAAGATTTCTGCTAGAATTTATCCAGCTACAAACCACTGTCTTAAGCCAGCAAGAAATTTATATTCTTTCAAAGCTGAAGGAAAATCAAAATCCACAAGCGACCCTTCCCTTCCCATAGCTGTTTTGTACACTGCTCAGTTTCTGGAGATCTGAGATAATCATTTTGTCCTTGAGAGTCTCGTGGCTGTGCTCTTAGAGAGTTTGGGTTTAAAATCTTAGGATTTGATCCTGTTCAGAAAAACAAGGCATGAGCACCTGCAAAGCATTTAAAATCAGCCACTGCCAGAGGCTGGCTGCCATACCCGCCTTCCCATTCTGATGTGTCCTCTAAGAGGTGACGGTAAGAAAACAAGCCCTGCTAATGGGAAAATGTCTCTGTTGCAGAACTGCCCCGCATTCCTTAGGGTTTGTTTTAGGATCGCACAGTTGCCAACTTTCTTTTTTCTTTAGTACGGTTTACGGTTTTAAGCATCGTACAGCTGCGAGTGTGTGTGTGTGTGTGTGTGTGTGTGTGTGTGTGTGTGTGTGTGTGTTGGTGCATATAAATGTGTTTTTATAGGTAGAAGAAAATAAATCATCCAAGCCAGCCTTCCCCTTGGGGTGTGTTGATGAAACTTTGGCCGAGGATTTTATCTCTTTTGAGGCCCTTGTGCAGGCACTGTGGTTAAGACCAAAGCATGTGGAAACACAAGGATGCTGCTGCCTCTGGGGGAGGTGTGTTGGATCATATGTGTCTATTCAAATGGATTTTGTATTAACTTCTGGTGCCTTTTGTTAGAAAGTGCCATGGGGAGCCAGTGGAATTAGCTGTGTGGGTAAGAGAGACAGACTCGGGGAGCTGGACACTGACCTGCCCTGGGAGCCAGCAGCTGGGTCCTGGCACAATTCTGCCACATTCTACAAAAATCACTTTGTTTCTCTGAGCCTCAGTTTTCCCATAAATGGGAAGAAAACAGGTGCAAATTTACTGCGTGTTCATAGTTTGGCTAAGGGTTTGATATGCATTATCTGAACCATCTCTACTGAAAATCCCAGAATGTACTGATTGCTATCATTATCCCTCCCATTTTGACAGAAGGGAAACCCATGGCTTGCACTGGGCATAGGGGATATTAGCAGTGTCCCCTGGCTCTGAAACCAATTCTCTGACACCTACTGAGTGTCCTGAAGTTCAACTCCATTATTGATGGTAACCACCTAGAGTTAGCCCAGACCCCCCACATTAAGAGCAAATTCCTTCATAAGACTGACTCCGCTTTATAAGACTGACACTAGCCATAAGCTTGAGATGTCCTCAGTTCACCCATTTTTCTGCCAGCCTGGCTACAAATTTGATACCTCCCACCATTCTGTTTCAGTATTTTGCTAAAACTAACTCCTAGAGCTCAGGGAACTGCTGTACTTTTATTTTAAAAGTCTTACTATAGATAAATATAAATAAATGACCGCATGAAGGGTACGTAGGGCAGAGTGGGAGGTTCCCAAGCACAGCAGCTTCCGTGTCCATGGAGTTCAGATATGTCAGCCTCCAGGCACATTGAAATGTTCACCCATGTGGAAGTTCCACTGAATAACGATGTTCAAAGTTCTGATTGGGGTTTTATTATGTAGGCATGATTGACTAAATTGTTGGTCCTATGACTGAACTTATATCCAGTCCTACTCTTCTTCCCATTGGTTGGGCTGGCACAAAATTCCAACCTTCTGATTACATGGTCGATTTTTCTGGAGGTTAGCCCCCATCCTGGAGCTATCTGGCAGCCCACTGTGATCCACCCTTGCCCACTCATATTTCCTTGCTCTCCCTCCTTCTTCACTGTGCTCCTACCTGGCTTCCAGCAACCAACCTGCATTTCTTTGCCCAGTGGCTTTCTCTTGCCAGAGGTGGCTTTGCTCCTGAAGCAGTAATCTGGAAATAAAGGTATTCATACCCACTGGAGACACTCATACTAACAGAAAGGCAAATGAATAAAAAATGAGGATATGAACTGAGAGAGTCAGAATCCACTGTACTTTGCCCAACTGCTGCTATCTTGGCTCCTTGGTTAAATAATTCCTACTCCAAATAAAGTCGGGATGTTGCCATGCTGCCTGGATGAAAGGAGATAGTAGGTGATGATAGTTCCCATGTACAGAAACTCTGCTCTTTTATGCTTAAAATTCATTCTTAGCAATGATAATAACTCTAGGTCTTAGCAGAGTGGTTCCTCCTTTTAGGTAGCCATGTCCACAAGTGACCCTGAGAAAGGATCCACCTTGCACATGGATCTTGACCAAAGTGGCAGTGTGCACGTTATTACTTCTGTTTTGTGTGCTCCCAATGAACACATGCCTTTGTTATTAATTATTCATCTATCTTCCAATATAATTTTAGATCTGGTGATAATTTCTGAATTTCTCTATTTATAGAAAACTTTGAACTTCATAAATATTAAAATGCCCTATTATCTACATGCAGACTGCTTTTTCTATGGCCATAGAAATTATGCAATTATTACCAGAACTATTAATTAAATTTGAAAATAGATAAATAATGGATAGGAATGCTAGTTATGAGGTAAAAATGAGAAGATGAAAATTATCCTCCATTCTGTTACCTTTGATGAGTCTAGCCTATGATATGCCCTCATTTTTATTATTAAAAGTTTTTATATTACTCTATAAACAGTTGATTAGAAGAAATAAGCCTTTTTTATATTATTTTATTTTTTCAGTGTTCCAAGATTCATTGTTTGTGCCCCACACCCAGTGCTCCATGCAATATGTGCTCTCAGTACCGAACACCAGGCTCTCCCATTCCCCCACCCCTTCCCCTCCAAGACCCTCAGTTTGTTTCTGAGTCCAAAGTCTCTCATGATTCGTTTCCCTCCCCAATTATCCTACTAACTATTTCTTTCCTTCTCCTACTGTCTTCTATATTACTCCTTATGCACCACAAATAAGTGAAACCATGTGATACTTGACTTTCTCTACTTGGCTTATTTCACTCAGCATAATTTCTTCCATTCCAGTCCATGTTGCTACAAAACGTGGGTATTCATGGAGGCATAGTATTCCATTGTATATATGTACCACATCTTCTTTATCCATTCTTCTGTTGAAGGGCACCTTGGCTCTTTGCACAGTTTGGCGATTGTGGCCATTGCTGCAGTGAACATTGGGGTGCATATGGCCCTTCTTTTCACTACATCTGTATCTTTGGAGTAAATACCCAGTCGTGTAATTGCAGGGTCATAGGGTAGCTCTATTTTTAATTTGTTAAGGAATCTCCACACTGTTTTCCAAAGCAGCTGCACCAACTTGCATTCCCACCAACAGTGTAAGAGGGTTCCCCTTTCTCCACAGCCTCTCCAACACTTGTTTCCTGTCCTGTTAATTTTGTCCATTCTAACTGGTATAAGGTGGTATCTCAATGTGGTTTTGATTTGAATTTCCCTGATGGCTAATGATGATGAACCTTTTTCATGTGTCTGTTAGCCATTTGTATGTCTTCTATGGAGAAGTGTCATGTCTCCTGCCCATTTTTTGCTGTGATCATCTTCTTTTTGGATGTGGAGTTTGAGTAGTTCTTTATAGGTCTTGGATATCAGCCCTTTGTCTGTAGTGTCATTTGCAAATATCCTCTCCCATTTCGTGGGTTGCCTCTTCGTTTTGTTGACTGTTTCCTTTGCTGTGCAGAAGCTTTTTATTTTGATGAAGTCCCAAAAGTTTATTTTTGCTTTTATTTCCTTTGCCTTTGGATAGGTGTCTTGAAAGTTGTTGTGGCCGATGTCTAAGAGGTTACTGCCTATGTTCTCCTCTAGGATTTTGATGGATTCCTGCTTCACGTTGAGGTCTTTCATCCATTTCAAGTTTATCTTTGTGTGTGGTGTAAGAGAATAGTCTAGTTTCATTCTTCTATATGTAGCTGTCCAATTTTCCCAGCACCATTTATTGAAGAGACTTTTTTCCATTAGATATTTTTCCCTGGCTTGTCGAAGATGATTTGACCATAGATTTGTGGGTCCATATCTAGACTCTCTACTCTGTTCCATTGGTCTATTTGTCTGTTTTTGTGCCAGTGCCATGCTGCCTTGGTGATCACAGCTTTATAATAAAGCCTGAAATCAGGTAACATGATGCCCCCAGCTTTGTTTTTCTTCTTCAACAATTCCTTAGCAATTTGGGGTCTTTTTTGATTCCATGTAAATTTTAGGATTGTTTGTTCCAGTGCTTTGAAAAATGTTGGTGGAATTTTGATGACGATGGCATTGAAAGTATAGATGGCTCTGCGCAGTATAGACATTTTAACAATGTTTATTCTTCCAATCCATGAGCATGGAATACTCTTCCATCTTTTTGTGTCTTCTTATATTTCTTTCATGAGGGTTCTCATGAATAGCTCCTCGTGTACAGATCCTTAATTTCTTTGGTTACGTTTATTTCTAGGTATCTTATGGTTTTTGCTGCTATAGTAAATGGAATCATTTCTCTGATTTCCCTTTCTACATTTTCCTTGTTAGTATGTAAGAACACAACTGATTTCTGTGCATTTATTTTGTATCCTGCCACATTACTGAATTGTAGTATGAGTTATAGTAGTTTGAGGGTAGAGTCTTTTGGGTTTTCCACATAGAGTATCATGTCATCTGCAAAGAGAGAGAATTTGACTTCTTCTTTGCCAGTTTGAGTACCTTTTATTTCTTTCTGTTGTCTGATTGCTCTTGCTAGGACTTCTAACACTATGTTGAACAGTAGTGGTGAGAGTGGGCATCCTTGTCTTGTTCCCAATCTCAGAGGGAAGGTTGTCAGTTTTCCCCATTGAGAGTGATATTGCTGTGGGTTTTTCATAGATAGATTTTATGAGGTTGAAAAATGTTCCCTCTATCTCTATACTTTGAAGAGTTTTAATCTGGAACAAGTGTTGTATTTGGTCAGTGCTTTTTCTGCATCTATTGAGAGTACCATGTGGTTCTTCTCTCTTCTCTTACTGATTTGTTGTATCACGTTGATTGATTTGTGAGTGTTGAACCACCCTTGTATCCCTGGGATAAATTCCACCTGGTCGTGGTGGATAATCTTTATAATGTATTGTTGGATCCTATTAGCAAGGATCTTGTTAAGAATCTGGGCATCCATTTTCATCAGAGATATTGGCCTGAAGTTCTCCTTTTTGATGGGGTCTTTGGTTTGGGGATTAGAGTAATGATGGCTCCATAGAAAGAGTCTGGAAGTTTTCTTTCTGTTTCTATTCTCTGAAACAGTTTCTGGAGAATAGGTATTCTTTCTTCTTTGAATGTTTGGTAGAAGTTCCCAGGGAATCCGTTAGGTCCTGGGATATTGTTTTTTTGGGAGGTTTTTGATCACTACTTCAATCTTGTTATTAGATATTGGTCTATTCAGATCGTCAGTTTCTTCTTGTTTCAGTCTTTGAAATTTATAGGTTTCCAGGAATGCATCCATATCTTCTAGGTTGTTCATTTTATTGGCATATAACTGTTGATAGTTATTTCTGATGATTGTTTCTATTTTCTTGGTGTTAGTCGTGATCTCTCCCCTTTCATTCATAATTTTATTTATTTGGGTCTTTCCTTTGTCTTTTAGATTAGTTTGGCCAATGGTTTATTGATCTTAATAATTCTTTCAAAGAACCAGTTTCTAGTTTCCTTGATGTGTTCTACTGTATCTCTAGTTTCTAATTCATTGATCTCTGCTCTATCTTAATTATTTCCTGTCTTGTATGTGGAGTTGGTTTAATTTTTTGCTGATTTTCCAGTTCTTTAAGGTATAATGAGCGTTTATGTATTCAGGATTTTTCAGGGTTTTTTTGAGTGAGGCTTGGATGGCTATGTATTTCCCCCTTAGGACTACCTCTGCTCTATCCAGGAGGTTTTGGATTGATGTATCTTCATTTTCATTGGTTTTCATGAAGTGTTTAAGTTCTTCTTTGATTTCCTGATTGATCCAGAGATCCTTTAGCAGGATAATATTTAGCTTCCAAGTGTTTGATTTTCTTCTGAACTTTTTGTTGTGGTTGAGTTCCAGTTTCAAGGCATTGTGGTCAGAGAATATGCAGGGAATAGTCTCAGTCTTCTGGTATCGGTTGATCCCTGATTTGTGACCTAGGGTGTGATGTATACTGAAGAAAGTTCCATGTGCACTCGAGAAGAATCAGTATCCTGCTGTTTTAGGGTGGAATGTTCTGAATATATGTATGCGATCCATCTGGTTCAATGTGTTATTCAAAGCTCTTGTTTCTTTGTTGATTTTCTGTTTAGAATATCTGTCCATTGCTGAGAGTGGTGTGTTACGATCTCCTACAATTAATGTATTCGTATCAATATGACTCTTTATTTTGCTTAACAGTTGGCTTATGTAGTGGACTGCTCCCTTGTTGGGACATAAATATTTACAATTGTTAGATATTCTTGGTGTATAGATCCTTTGAGAATGATGTAGTGTCCTTCTGTGTCTCTGAAGACAGTCTTTAGATTAAAATCTAATTTGTCTGATATGAGAATCACTACCCCAACTTTCTTTTGAGTTCCATTGACATGAAAGATGGTCCTCTATCCCCTCACTTTCAATCTGGAAATGTCTTTAGATTCAAAATGTTTTTCTTGTGAACAGCATATGGATGGGTCCTGTCGTTTTATCCAGTCTGCACCCCTGTGCCTTTTTATTGGAGCATTTAGGCCATTCACATTGAGAGAGATATTGATAAATACGTTTTTATTGACATCATGTTGCCTATGAAGCTCATGTTTCTATGGATTTCCTGTGTAAATTTCTGTTTTCTGTCACTCTTGGGCTTGTTTCTTTTTTATAGAACCTCCCTTAATATTTCTTGTAGTGCTGGCTTGTTGGTCACATAATCTTTTAGACCTTGCTGGTTCTGGAGGCTCTTTATCTCTCATTCCATTTTGAAAGTCAGCCTCGCTAGGTACATTATTCTTGGTTGCTTTTTCTTTTTGTTTTCATGTAATTTCTTGAATATGTCTTGCCAGCCCTTTCTGGCTTGCCAGGTTTCTGTGAATAAGTCTGACATTATTCTGATGGTCCTCCCTCTGTACATAAGGGATCACTTCCCCCTAGCTGCCCTTAAGACATATTCTTTGATTTTATGATTCATGAATTTCACAATTATGTACCT